>MU789145.1:68133-123947 GCA_026770625.1 Nicotiana glauca
AAAAAAACTGTTAGGAGAATTAAAGAAATCTGGAAAATAGTAGAGAATCAGTAATATTCCGAGTTCACAAGTTTCTTGTGTGTCCTTAAGGAATTTTAACCCCCTCACACGTTGCCAAGGTAATGGATTAAATCCTCCCAGGATAAAACGGAATAAACCTTCCTGCAACAGTAGCAATACAAACTGCAAGATACCAACGAACTCAAAGAACAGAGCAAAATCACACTTACGAATTTGAGAGAGAGAGACTGCAAATTAGGATGCAGTATATTCAGAAAGAAAGAAGTTCTTGAGTGTTTTTCGTGTGTAGAAAATGGAGCCATGCCTCAGAATTTATAGGCAATTATCAGAAGAGCTGTCTGAAAAAGGTACCTTTTCAGAAGAATACGCTGCTTGCCGCGGTTCTACTGCGGTCGTGGCAGAACCGCGGTCAGAAAGGCTCTCTGAATCTGCCTGCCGCGGTTCTACCACGGTCGTGGTAGAACCGCGGTCAGAGAGGCCCTCTAAACATTCAGCAGGGTTCTGGCATATTTTCAACAGTGATTTGGCATTTAATTAATTATTAAATAATTAAATAAATTTTGTCCAAAAATAATCTTATCGATCCATCATTTGACAAATCCAAATCCAAATCCAAATCCAAAGCCGAAGCCGAAGCCGAAGCCGAAGCCGAAGCCGAAGCTGAGCCGAGCGAGCGACGACGACGGCGCGATGGTTCATTCTATTCAACTCCTTTTAAAAGCTTTAAGAAGTGATTCTATATATAAGCATACAAATGTGGTTGTTCCTCACCAATGAGGGACAAAGTGCAAGACAAAAGTTCACTTCTTCAAATTTTTATTTTTTCTCCATTTTATTTCCCTCCATTTCCAATTCATACTTCTTCTACTTTAAAGCCAAATGGCTTAAAGTCCAACACATTCGGGGAGCATTTTTGGCTTTGGTAGGAGCCATACACAACAACTGTGATGAAGAATCTTGTTGGTTGTAGTGTAGAGATGTGGTGGAGAAGTGATGACCCGATAGGTCATCTAGAGTTTTAAACCTTAATTATGTATTCCAAAGCCTTTAATAGCTTCTTTAAGCTTTTTTCGATAATTCGGATATTTTTCCGGAAGACTTTTATGTTAAAATTGATAAAATATGAAATCTAGTCTTAAAAATTTATTTGAGTTGACTTCGGTCAACTTTTTGAGCAAACGGATCCGAATTCGTATTTTGATGGTCTTGCCGGGTTAGTATCGTGATTTGGGACCTAGGCATATGCCTGGAATCAAGTTCGGATGTCCGTTGCTCAAGTTATCGATTTTTGTTGAAATTTAAAAGTTTAAAGGTTTAATGATTTTAAAGAATTGACCAATATTTGATTTTGTTGATACGGAATCCGTATTTTGGTTCCAAAATCTGGTATAGGTTCATTACTATATTTATGACATGTCTGCCAAATTTGGTGAAAAACGAAGTTGGTTTGACGTGATTCGGACGTCCAGTCGTTAAAATAGAAATTCTAAAGTTTTCTTGAAAATTTCATTTGGTTTGGTGTCTGATTCGTAGTTCTAGGTGTTATTTTGGTATTTGATCATGCGACCAAATTCGCATGAGGGTTTTGGGCCTGTGTGCATATTTAGTTTGGAGCCCCGAGGGCACGGGTGAATTTTGGATAGCCCATGGACCTTAGTTCTTTGAAAAATCTGGGTTTTCTTAACTTCTGCTGGTTTCTGGTGTTCCTTTCTTCGCGTTACAAACACCAATAGTAAACTGAGCCGGGGGAGGATTTGTTCTACGCAAACGCGAAGCCACGATTGCGAACGTGAAGCATTGGGGGGTTGCTGTTCGCGAACGCGTAGAGTTAGAGAGGCTGGGTTGGGGATCAGTAGGTTGTTCTACGCCTACACGAGCCAAGGCTTGAGAACGCGATGGCTAGGGGGGGACAGCCATCACGAACGCGTGCAACCCTTTGCGAACATGTAGGCTAATCAAGTTGTTGCTTCGCGATCGCGTCAGGCCTTCGTGAATGCGAAGAAGGCCTAACGCCCAGAGATTTAAATATTTCAAAAAACTAGATTTCTCCCATTTTTCATAACCCTTCCATTAATGGGTTATACACTTGGGTTGTACACTTTAACCCTTCTTTTTTAAGAGAAAACTCGACATCAGTTCTTTGGGTTGTACATTTTAACTCATTTTCTTCTATTTCTAACATCAGTACTTAATTTCTAAGCCTAATCTTTGTTCTTCCATGGTAGAAAACTAGGAATTTAGGAAGAATTGAGATTTTTTTTTGTAAATTAGGGATTTAAATTGAGGTCGGATCCCGAAACTAATTATATAACTGGGCTCGGAGGTAAATGGATAATCGGATTTTGGTCCGAATTTCGAGTTTGGGCCAAGCAGGCCCGGGGTCAATTTTTGACTTTTGGGGAGAAAGTTTGGAAATTCTAAATTTATGCATTGTAATTGATTCCTTTAGCAATATTTTATATTATTGAGTCAATTATGGTTAGATACGAGTGGTTTGGAGGTGAATTGTAGGGGAAAGGCCCCGGTAGAGCTCTGAGTTGATTGCGGAGTGAGGTAAGTATTGAGTTTAACCTTGACTCGAGCGAATTAGGAACCCTCGGACTACGTGCTATGTGAATTTCATGTGTTGCGACGTATATGCAAGGTGACAAGTGCTTATACGCCGCCAAATTACTTGTTTTTTCCTATTTTTTCGCTTTTCCTTAATTTTATCCTTCCTTACTTTAACTATTATGTGCCCTATAAATGCCTTCCATACTTTAATTGCTACTTGTTAATCATTATTTCTCTTGTTAAAAATGTTAGACCTCTACATGCTTTCATGACTTGCTGCTATTTGCCTTAATTGATGTACTTGCCCCTTTTAATTGTCATTTACTGGAGTTGTCTTGCCGTGTAGTATTTTCTATGTAAATTTTTAAGTTGGTACAAGGTTTCCTTTTCGCTGTTTCAACTTTATATTAATCAGTTTACGGTGGTTCTTGTGATTTGGAATATGGATTTGATTGTACTCAATCATTAATTATACTGATATGATGAAAATAAAGGTGGATTAATATGATGGAATAAGGGTGAATTTATATTTATACCGTGGAATCGGGTTGCACGACGCAACAAGTGAAAAAAGGGTGGATTGATTCGGTGAAATAAAAGTAAATTATGATACTGATTTTGTTATATGGTGGGATTGGGTTGCGCCCCGCAACATATATTTATTATGATTGTTCATATTGCTACGGTGAAATAAGGGATGATTGTGTTGTACGGTGGGTTCGAATTGCACTCCGCAACAACCTATGTGTTTCTATTTCCTTGAGCTGTGTTGGTTTTCGGTATTTTCATTTGAAACTCTAAGGATTGGTAATTCTTATTGTCACTGGTTTATTTCTTGAGGCTGTAGCTATTATCTTAAGTTAACTCTCTTATTTTGTTTTGTATTTTCTTCTTCTGTCTTTATTATATACTGCGTATAGGTTGTAGTGTGAGTGAACTGCCTTAGCCTCATTACTACTTTATCGATGTTAGGCTTAGCATTTACAGAGTACATGGGGTCGGTTGTACTCATAATACATTCTTCACTTCTTGTGCAGATTTTAGAGTCGGTCCCAGCAGCGGTTATTAGCGTGCTCGGATTGGCCAGCTTGGTGGAGACTAGAGATACAACTGCTCAGCGTCCGCAGCTCCTAGAGTCCCTTTTTTCCTTTTATTTAGCTGTGTATTTTCCTTCAGGCAACTTTATGTTATATTCAGACCCTTGTTTGTACTATTCTAGTAGCTGGTGCACTTGTGACATCGGGCCTCGGGTTGTATCAATTATTCTGGTTGTAATAACTTCCGCACTTTATTTCTGATTATTGCAGTTATTTCAGTTCTTTCTCATTACTTAATTTTTAAACTGTTAAAAATAGATAAATTGTTCTAACATTGGCTTGCCTAGCAAGTGAAATATTTGTCATTACGATCTCGACGGTGGAAATTCCGAATCCCGACGGGAGATGGTGCATCAACCCAACATGGTGGCCTGCAATTTTGTGAATAATCATTACAAACATGACCTTGTGGACGTCAAAACATGAATTGGGCTAGAGTGAATGTGAGGCACATACTTGTCTGAAATGATCGTGCAAACAGTGTTTGTGAAGTCGTGCAAGCAACAATAACGGGTCTGAAGTTCAACAATAACAGTTCAAAACTTTAGACATTCAGAGAGAAGTTTGAAGTTTTGAATTATCAGAGCCAAACTTCCGTCCAAAGGTCTATAGTTTGAAACTTCATACCAATTCCACGCTTGAGGTCTTGAGTTTGATTTTGAGGTGGTTAAGTTTTAAATACTTTGTAACCCTTGGCTATATGTTAAATAGTAGTCCTAAAAACAGCTATATCTGCACTTCGCCCCAACTATCTAATGGAGATGGATTAATCCAACAATAACTAGTCTCTTTATATTTCCTAATTGTATACATAAAAGAGACTTCATCCAGGTAATCCGTAATCCCTTAGATGCCGCACATCATTTTAAATTGTATTTACATCCCAAGACAATTTGCCATTTTTCTATTGATCATTCTACGTTAGTGGGAGTAGGAGTTTCGAAAATTCGTATTTGCTGTAAATAAAAAAGTAGAAAACTTAGAAAAGTGGCATCAGTGAAACAGATGGGCAAAGCTAGAGTGATCAACCTTCGTCGGAAAATTATAATGTATATATACGTAAAATATTAGATTTTAGAGGTATATCTTGTAATATTGTAATCTAACCGACATACGTATATAAGTAACTAAAGCTGCGAAGAAATTGAGTGACCATAGAATTTCGTCTGTTGTAGAAAACCTTCTTTTACTAAACATTATTACATAACGAATGCACATTCACATTTTAATGTTACGTTATTTACATACAGAGGAGAACGTGGGTTGAGGGATCACGGGACTCCGTTAATCTCGTCAAAACCCTATATATATATATATTTTATATCTCTGTATACATTGCTGTGACCCTAAAATTTTTTATTTGTGCCCCCAAATGAAAAAAGGAAGATGGAATAGCTGTGATTGTATGGGCTACTTTAGATTCTACCTTTAATACTCTACTTCTTTATAATACCCTACTTCTTTATATTCAGTATAATTTATACTTAATAGTAATATGCTTTATTTTCACTTTTGTCTCTTTTTTTAAAAAAAAATTATAATTTAGTACTAATACATTATGGTCAACTTAATTAATTTTGTTCTTTTTAAATCCATTCCTTATTAAAATTAAAAGTCTCAAGTTACAACTTATCGCTGCACAAATAGAAAAATACTAATATTTCTGCCACAACCTTCTTCAACAATTACTTTGACAAAGTAGCATATATCTGTCAACTCCGACTCAATAATGGGAACTAAGGGTTAAAGTTTATTTTTCAGTTCTTTGACTATTAACAAACCTTTAATCTTGATTTCCTTAGTATGTTTTTTTTGATAATTTTTGAAGTTTGAATACCCTTTTGGTCACCGGCCACTTTTTATTTAAGAAAAAAATTAGAAACTTTAAATTTCGAAACATGCTTAAACCAAACATCTTCCCTTCCCGTAGCACCCATTTTGAGAAGAAATATCCCTCTATGTTCGATGTTTTCTCTTTCTTTAGAACTTTATTTTGCTTATACTTGGAAGATACTCATTATAATCCTTAAGTTTTCAAAGAGTTATACGCCGAATTTTATCGCTAGTTATTAACATACAGTGGTGCCCCCGTCGTGCTAAAATCCTGGGTTCGCCTCTGCATCGCCACTTTTTGGAAACAAGAGAAGTTATTGCTCTCTGTCTCAGGGTTAGAGAACAGAGGATTTGATAGCAGATATCACTATTTGATTTTTTCGCGGTTAACAGGCAGGGTAAAGAAAGTGCAGCAAACTGCTCAACTAGTGTTCAGGGCGCCAAGATATTTATATAATCATCTTCATATATATATATATATATATATATATGTTGTCGTTACGGGGTTAGGTGACCCCTCAATATTAGTAGTCCGCCTCTGGTCACATGACAGCATCATTGGATGACAGCAAATTTGTGCAAAAATATTCTACAAACTTATAAAGTGGAAAATGCGATCGTAATCAAAGTTTGAATCTCCGATTCTCATGTGAATGCAGCTATTCCTCGATCCTACTATCAAACTTGCTGCGGACAACATGAATTTCACGGAACTCTATTTGTTCGTATGTAGTTACATGTATTTCGTGTCTACGAATATTTTAGAGCCGAGATTATTGACCGTTCTGCATATAAAAGAGTGCAACATGAACTGAATTGCTGGAAGAGATTTTAAGGATTTATCATTGAAAGAGATATTAATTTTGATTCCGTACGTTATGATCTCTCCATACACCTTTTCCAAGCTCATTGGCAAGTGTGTTGTGATTCTTTGATCATTGTAACGATTATTTGGGAGGAAAAACAACTCTATTATACAAGAATAGAATTACAGAGAATTTACACCAAGAATTTCTCTCTACAAAGAAAACCTCACCAAACTCTCTTTTGTTCTCACAATCTCTTCCTTGATTGTATTCCAATCTCTCTGTATTGATATTTTGTGTGTAAAACATAAAGCTCTATTTATAACCTTAAAGAAGGTTGTTGGTGGTTGAATTCTCCATTCAACAATGGAGGCTTCAACAATGGTGGCTTCTAGAATGAGTTGGTGGCTTCAACAATTGTGGGCTTCTAGAATTGGTTGTTGGCAGCAGTTGAACTTATCAATTCTCCCCCTTCAGCTGCATTCCAACACAACTACTATCTGAAAGTTATTCCAACTATGTCTCTGCACAGCTCTAACTTTTCTTGAGTGACCACCTTTGTTAACATGTCTACTGGATTCTCCTTCGTATGGATCTTCACTAGTTTCAACAGTTGTTGATCCATCACCTCGCGTATCCAGTGATAGCGAATATCGATATGCTTTGTTCGAGAATGATACATTGAGTTTTTGCTTAAATAAATTGCACTTTGACTATTACAGTGTATCTTATACTCTGTTTGATTTATCCCTAGTTCTTGGAGAAACCGCTTTAACCACAACATTTCTTTTCCAGCTTCCGCTACAGCAATATACTCTACTTCAGTTGTGGATAGTGCAACACACTTCAGCAATCTTTACTGCCATGACACAGCTTCCCCTGCAAAAGTATAAACATATCTTGAGGTTGATTTTCTTCCATCAGGATCTCCGGCCATATCTGAATCTGTATAGCCTTCCAAGACTGGATCAGCTCCCCCAAAGCACAGACTTTATTTTGAAGTACCTTTAAGATACCTGAGAATCCACTTAACTGCCTCCCAATGATGCTTTCCAGGGTTAGAAAGAAAACGACTCACCATACCTACCGCATGTGCGATATCTGGCCTCGTGCAAACCATGGCATACATCAGACTTCTAACTGCTGAAGAATATGGTATTGTAGACATCTCCTCAATCTCTTTCTTGGATGAGGGGCACAAAATTTTGCTCAACTTGAAGTGATTTGCCAAAGGGTCACCTACCGGTTTGGCATTACTCATATTGAACCGTTTGATCACCCGTTCAATATAATTTTCTTGAGATAGCCATAACTTCTTGTTTCTCCTATCTCGAGCTATCTGCAATCCCAAAATGTGCTGAGCTGGACCTAAGTCTTTCATTTCAAAGGACTTAGAGAGTTCTTTCTTCAACTATCTAATTTTTGTTGCATCTTGTCCGACGATCAACATGTCGTCTACATAAAGTAGAAGTACAACAAAATTGCCATCCGAAAATCTCTGAATGTAAACACACTGATCTGTAGTAGTCCTTTTATATCCTTGACTTACCATAAATGAGTCAAACTTTTTGTACCACTGCTTCGGTGCTTGCTTTAGGCCATATAAACTTTTCGTAAGCTTATAGACGAGGTTTTCTTTTCCTGAAACCTCAAAACCTTCCGGCTGCTCCATATAGATTTCTTCATTTAGATCACCATGAAGAAATGCTGTCTTGACATCCATTTGTTCAAGCTCCAAATTCAAACTGGCTACCAATCCAAGGATGATATGGATTGAAGTCAATTTTACAACTGGTGAAAATATTTCATCAAAGTCAATTCCCTTTTTCTGTAGGAATCCTTTGACTACTAACTGGGCTTTGTGCTTCACCACCTTTCCGCTGCCATCTTTCTTGAGCTTGAATACCCATTTACTCTTCAGTAACTTCTTTCCTTGTGGAAGTTTCACAATCTTATAAGTGTTGTTTTTCCATAAATAGTTCATCTCTTCGGTCATTGCTTGCATCCATTTTTCTTTATCCTTATGAGATATAGCTTCATGGAAACTCTCTGGTTCTCCATTTTCAAAAGCAGAATATACTCCGATTCTGAGTATCGATTTGATGGAATCTGACCTCGTTCAGATCGACGAGATTGTTGATTATTAGCTTCAGGAGGTGTACCATCATCATTCCCCTGCGATGGTTCTATAGTTTCCTGAGGGGTTTGTGCCTCCCCCTGCCAAACATCCTCTTGTTCTGCTGCTGGTACTGCTTCATGCTCCCCCATGCTATTTGTGGCAAACTGCAATGGTAGTGGATCTGGACCAACTTTTTGGGCACTGGAACTTCTTTCATGAGAAATTGTGGTCTTTTCAATGTCTTCAATTGTCTGGTTTTCGTGGAATACAACATCCCTACTTCTGATTACCGTCTTTTGTATTGGATCCCATAATCTATACCCAAATTCTTCATCTCCATAGCCTATGAAGATACATGGTATAGTTCTACTATCAAGCTTCTTCCTGAGCTCCTTGGATACATGTGCATGTGCTAAACAACCAAATACCCTTAAGTGAGAATATGAGGGATTCTTACCAGACCATATTTTCTCCGAAATCTCAAAATTCAACTGGGCTGATGGTGACCGGTTGATTAGGTAGCAGGTGGCGCGAACAGCTTCTCCCCAGAATGGCTTAGGCAGCTTTGCCATACTGATTATACTTCTGACTCTTTCCATAATTGTTCGGTTCATTCTCTCAGCTACTCCATTGTGTTGTGGGGTGCGTTGGACCGTCTTCTCATGTCGAATCCATGTCTCTTGCAACAGGAATCGAACTCCTTGGAAGTATACTCGCCTCCATTATCTAAGCGAAGGCATTTTAATTTCTTTCCTGTTTCACGCTCTACCATGGCATGAAATATCTTGAAATAATCAAAAGCCGTGATTTCTCCTCCATGGGACCACAAATATCAGAGTTACCAGACTGAGTAACTCTGATTTTTTGGTTGAAAAAAATGTAAAAGTGACTCTATGTTGCTTTCCGAATAAGCAATGATTACAAGGGTCTAAAGCAGCATTCTTGTCCATCCTGATAAGGTGCTTTTTCATTAGAATTGATATCCCCTTTTCACTCATGTGACCGAATCTCTGGTGCCACAGGTTTTGAGACGCCTCTTTTTCCATAACATTGAGGTTGTCTGAACATACCTTCACATGAGTTTTATATAAGTTGCCACAAATATGTCCTCGAGCGAGAATCATAACCCCTTTCAGCAATTTCCATGTGCTTTTTTCGAAATAACTTTCATAGCCCTGTTTGTCAAGAGCTATACCTGATATTAGGTTTAGACGAAGATCTGGCACATGACGGACATCCTTCAATATCATTGCACTCCTGATATTTGTTTGTATTTTGATATCACTAATTCCAACTATCTCAGAGGAAGAAGTGTTCCCCATCTTCACTACTCCAAAGTCTCCTGCTTTGTATGTTGTGAAGAAATCTTTTCGGGATGTGGCGTGGTATGATGCTGCAGTATCTACCACCCATTCGTTGTCTTCTTGAATTGAGATGTGAAGGCATGTCTCTTCTTGGATAGAACAAATGGCTACCTCTCCGTGGGTAGTGACTAATGCATCTCCATCCTTCTGCTTCAGTTGCTCCTTCTCCTTCTGCAATTTTCTGCAGTTCTTCTTTAAATGGCCCTTTATTCCACAGTGGTAGCACACATATGATGACTTCCTACCATCTGAGGATTTTTCCCTACTCTTTCTTCTACCTCTCCTCTTATCTTGACTTCTTTCTTGTTGTCTCCATCTTTCTGTAATAAGGGCATGCGACTCACCATGATCGATGTTCTTTCTTCTGGCTTCTTCATTAAATAAGGCATCTTCAACCATAGACATGGTCAGATTTCCACTAGGAGCTGAATTACTGAGAGAGACTACCAGCGTCTCCCAGCTATCAGAAAGAGAACTAAGAAGTAGTAGGGCTTGCATCTCATCCCCGAGCGGCATGTCAACAGACGATAATTGATTTATAAGCTCTGAAACTCACTGGTATGCTCGGCAACTGAAGTTCCGTGCTTTAACTTCAAATTTACCAAATGCCTCATCAACAAGGCTTTGTTCCTAGCAGTCTTGGCTTGATACATCCCTTCTAACTTCACCCAGAGGGCATACGCGTCTGTCTCTTGTGCAACATGATGAAAAACGCTATCGTCAATCCATTGTCGAATTTGACCGATAGTTTTTCTGTTTAATTTCTTCCACTCTGCTTCTTTGGTGGACTCGGGGTACTTACACTTAGTTCTATGGGAGCAAACAAATCTTTATAACTAAGGAGATCTTCCATCCGAGGTTTTCACAATGTGTAATTTTTGGCAGTAAGCTTTATCATAGCTCCAAATGATGATGACTCTTCCATTATATCTTTAAAATGGCTTGGTCAAAATTTTGAAGCGGAATCTCACCAAACGGACCTCACCAACGCGTCCGGAATGGTGAAAAATTGTAGGATTAACTCTTCTTGGATTAAAATAAGGCCTCCAGAAAATTTTCAAATTTACACCAAACTATTGGGGTTAAATTGAAAATATACTGAACTTTTGGGGCAGATTTATATTTGCAGTATCTTTAGGGGTTATTTCATAAATTTCAAAAAATTTATGATGACTGGGCACTGACTAGACGCTGATTGGGTGATGACATGGCGCTGACTGGGCGATTACTATTCACCTTCTTCTTCCTTGGACAGAAAACAAAAAATAGGGCAAATCTTTAAATTGTCATGACTTCTTCGTTTTAGCTTTGTTTTGCCTCCGAAAAATTGCGTTGAATTCGTATCAACGCAAGGAATCTAATGAAATGATTAAAAATACACCGAAGATTACGTTTTTGAAAAAATGCAGATCCGGGTAAAAATTTTCTTGTTCCGATATTTCTCGATGAACACAGAATCGAAGGCTCTGATACCACTTGTTGTGATTCTCTTATCACTATGACGATTATTTGGGAGGAAAAACAACTCTATTACACAAGATTAGAATTACAGAGAATTTACACCAAGAATTTCTCTCTACAAAAAAAACCTCACCAAACTCTCTTTAATTCTCGCAATCTCTTCCTGGATTGTATTTCAATATCTCTGTATTGATATTTTGTGTGTAAAACATAAGGCTCTATTTATAGCCTTAAAGAAGGCAGTTGGTGGTTGAATTCTCCATTCAACAATGGTGGCTTATAGAATGGGTTGGTGGCTTCAACAATTGTGGGCTTCTATAGAATTGGTTGTTGACAGCAGCTGAACTTATCAAAGTGTCCTTCCATTGTTGAGTTAACTTTGAAATATTAATTGTTGGGAACAATATTCCTTCACAGTGCCTCATCTGAATGAACTTAAAAAGGTTCATGTGAATTAATTATGGTAGTAAATATAAACATAAAACAAAAATACAAGCTCGATTTGCGTGCTTGTACTATGATACAAGTCCTGAAATATGTTGTGCGCACATTATCGACGGAAATTTCCTTGGCATTCCCCTATCTTAAATCCTTCGCTTATTTCTTCGTTTATGTAAAGGATTGAATAAAATTAAAATCTTGAGTCCTGGACTAGAGAATTTGAGCTTAACTGACATAGTTGACGGATGATGCTATCATTGTTACTGATCCCAATTTACGTTCATTCAAGCTAATAAATGTAGAAAAAGCCCCAAGCTGGTGTGCAGTGGTTGGTTCAAGGCTCTAATGGAAGTTGAGATTGGATTGAAGTATGTTAGTGCAACTAATTAATAGGTTGCTTGAGTTGAGAACTTTTGCTGAAAATTTGGGTGAAAGTATGTTGGACCTAACGTTCTGCCAAAGTCTTGAAAGAATTCCAGAAAAGTTGATTTCACGTTTAAGACCTTTGGAGGAATTATACATGGGAGCTAGGATGCTCTGCAAAGCATGTCTTTTGAAATTATATTTTTATAGGGTAAAATATGCTATACCAGGTGGCCGCTTAAAAGAATAACACATGAAAACTAAGGCGAGGAATAATCCGAACTGAAGGCAATTATTTCGTTTATTACCGGAAGAAATGACACTCATAATTAAAAAGGCAATAATTACCCTCCGCCCCGTAGCATTCAATAGAGAATATTGTACAATACTTAACACACTCCCCATTACAAAATTATATGCATTCATGCCTGCAGTTACACACTTTTCAAACTCATAATTGGCATTGAAGAGGAGCTTGATCCTAGGTCCTTATTTCCTAGGTATAACTATAAATAGTGAACTCTATTAACATTATACGGACACAAATTTTCCGGCAAACTAATGCTATAATCTATTCCAAGATTTATACAATCATACTTTCTTGTTCTTTAGTCTCATCATTGTTGCGCCCAGAAGCTCTGCCCCAGAATTACTGTTTTTCGTGATTTTATCTATATTTTAAGGTTAAGTATTGTATATTTCATCACTTATTATATTGTTTTAGGATCGAATTAATTCACTTGTCTAGAAATCTCCTATAAATTCAACTATACCGTTTTACAGTTAAATACTTTGGCACCCACCGTGGGGCCTAGATAACCGTGTAATTAAGTTGATCCTTGCCTTTTTTACTAACGTGTTTTGATTATTTGTCTTAGCAAAAATCATAAGAAATGGCAGATAACGGTGTTAACAACACACACAATCCTGAGGTTCAAAAAAGACTAGCCTTATTTCGTGGATTCAATCAGTGACACCCAGAATGATGGGAACGATGTAACGCCGGTCCACGACAGGCGATACCCGCGACAGGTTCAAGAGGTAACTCCTGATGATGCTAAAGAGGAGCTTGTTGTTAACGGCAAGGGTCTTACAAGAGAAACAAGCGATTATTCTATGCCACTTTACATGGCAGGATAAGTTATGACGGAGTTGAAGCAGGCGTTGTTGGAGGCTTCTGATAACGCAAATAGGCGAGATCTCGTTCTTCCCGGCGCTCCCGCCGACAACAAAACCCTCAGGGGCCAGGTTGGTTCTGATAGAGCTGGGAGAGGGGGAGCGGATTCGGACCCAAGAATGAAAATGATCCCTTAAAGAATGACTCTTATGGTTTACGAGAGAAGTGAACGCCCACATGGACCAAATCTCGGGCGCACCACTAGTGCTGAAAGAACCGAACTCAAAGAAGTAGACTCAATTGCCATACAAACCAAGAGCGGCACTAGAATCAATCCCGAAGTGGTTTAAAATGCCCGACATGCCAAAGTATGATGGAACTTCAGACAGTCGGGAGCATATTACCACCTAAAAAACGGCAGTGAAGGGAAATGATTTAGCTCCTTATAAGATTAAATCTGTTTTGCTAAAGAATTTTGGAGAGACTCTCACGAGGGGAGCCTTGACATGGTATTCACTGTTATCCGAGCATTTCATAGATTCTTTTGAGATTCTCATGGATTCTTTTATTAAGGCTTATGCCGAGGTCAGAAAGGTGCAGGCCCGAAAGGCCGACATATTCAAAATTACATAAGGAGAATCCGAGTTGCTGCGAGAGTTTGTTACTCAATTCCAAAAAAAGAGGATATTGCTCCCGGTTATTCTGGACAAATGGACGATTGAAGCATTCACCAATGGACTGAATCCAAGAAGTTCAGATGCTTCCCTAAAACTGAAGAAAAGCTTGCTTGAGTTCCAAGCAACAACTTGGGCCAATGTCCACAACCGGTATGAGTCAAAGATAAGGATCGAAGACGATCAGGTTGTTTTCCCATCGTTGGAAAAAGGAAAGGAGAAGAACAAAGAAAAATCAAAAGACGATTTCGACACGGACAGACAGTCTTCGAGAGGCCAATTTTTGCCCTACAAACGGACTGAAGGCCGCGATAGAGGTTTTCGTCAGTAGACAGGTTCGCTACCGACAGAAGGACTGATCGCGGTCGAAACAATAGATCTTTGCAGGACAGAGAAGCGTCAGGTATGCAGGATCCTTCCTACCCCAGGCTATCAGAATACAATTTCAATGTCAGCATAGTAGAGCTGGTATTAGCTATGAGAAACATCAAATAAGCACAATTTCTAAAGCCGATGAGATTCGATCCCAGCCAGAGGGATCCCAACTTATGGTGTTAATACCACGGGATGAATGGCCACCGGACTGGGTATTGCCAACATCTTCAGGAAGAAGTGGTGACACTATTGAAGAATGGTCATCTCAGTAAATTCTTAAGTGATCGGTCCAAGAACAACTACAATCGCAACCGGGATAACATGGAACCCTCAAAATTCAGGAAAGATCCCAGCACCAGACGATCAACATGATCTTCAGGGGGAATGAGATTAACGGGGTCACCTTCTTGGCAACAAAAAATACAAAAGTATCAATAACCCATTGCAAGAGATTCCGGAAAGTTTCCGAAGACTATATCACTTTCACAAAAGAGGATACAAACGGATTGTTGCTGCCGCACAACGACGCACTGGTAATTTCTTTAAATGTGCTAGACTTTAAAATCATACGCGTTCTAGTGGATCTAGGGAGTTCTCCCAATATCATACAATGGAGAGTATTGGGGCAATATAAACTCACTGGAAGCAACATTCCGGCGACAAAACTCCTCGCCTGATTCTACCTCGCGAGCATGACAACCTAATGAGAGATTCTGTGTCCCACGAATGCTGAAGGAGTGATGAAAACAACTCTTTTTGAAGTAGTACATGGTGATATGGGATATAATATTATTCTAGGAAGATCGTGGTTGCACGATATGAAAGTTGTACTATGAACTTATCATCAGTTACTAAAATTTCCAATGCCCGAAGGAATTAAACAGATAAGGGGAAGCCAAATGACAGCAAGGGAGATGAATGCGATTTTGGTCTCCAGTAGCAAAGGGAAGGATTGCACGGCATAACAACTATAAGAAACTGCGACACTCCTGAATCAAACGAAGTTAGCTCGGGGGTAGAAGCGTCGGAATCTTATCAAGTCCCAAGGTATTTCCATGTACCAGAAGAGAGGGATGCAACAAAATCCACGGTGGATGAGCTTGAGGAAGTTGCATTGTTCGAATATTCCTAGAAAGGAAATTCCACTTAGGGACAAAACTGCAACCCGAACTCAGATTTGGCTTTATTGAATTTCTTAAATATAATGCCGATTCTTTTGCTTGGTCGCATGCGGACATGACAGGTATCCCAACGGAGGTGGCCATGAAAAAACTCGGTTTGGATCCCAATATACCTTCGGTAAGGCAAATGAAATGCCCTATAGTGGAGCCAGGAATAAATTCGTTAAAAATGGGTAACTCGTTTACTTGACATCGGTTCGATCCGAGAGGTAAAGTATACAGACTGGCTAGTTAGTGTAGTAGTAATTCCTAAGAGGAAAAATAAATTTGTATGTGCGTATATTATAAGGACTTGAATAAAGCATGCCCGAAATACTTGTTCCCACTGCCAAACCTCGATCAAATTATCGATGAAACGGTCGGGAACGAGTTAATGACTTTCCTCAATGCTTATTTCGGGTACAACCAAATTAAGATGAACCCTAAGGATCAGGAAAAGACTTTATTCATAATAAATTTTGGCACATATTGTTATAATGTGATGCCCTTCCAGTTAAAGAACGCCGGAGCCACTTAACAACATCTCGTGAACAAGATGTTTGAAAAACAAATAGGGAAAACTATGAAAGTTTATATAGACGATATGCTCGTTAAGTCATTGAATACAGGTGATCACCTTAAGCTGTAAGAAACCTTTGACATCCTAAGGAAGCATAACATGAAGCTTAAACCCGAAGAAATGCGCATTCGGGGTTGGCTCTTGCAAGTTCCTAGGATTTCTGGTATCATAATGGGAAATAAGATCAAGGCCATCAAAGACATCCCAGACTAGCTATCAAGTGTGAAGCAAGTCCAAAGGCTCACGGGAAGATTGGCTGCTTTGAGTAGGTTCATTTCCCAGTCGTTAAAAAAATTCCACTGTTTCTTCACACTGATCAAAAGAAAAACAACTTCGAATAGACCTTGGAGTACAACATGCTTTGAGAGATTTGAAAAGCTACTTTTCAAGCCCTTCATTACTTTTGAAACCAAAGGAAGGTGAAACACTATTGTTCTACCTCGCAGTCTCGGAAGTAGCGGTAAGTACAATTTTAATCTGTAGGGAAGAAGGTACACAATCTCCTATTTATTACGTTAGTAAAATTTTAATGGGACCAGAAACTCGCTACCCGCATTTGGAGAAGTTGGATTTGGCTCCCGTAGTCGTTGCTCGAAAGCTGAGGCCTTACTTACAATGTCACCCAATAGCTGTAGTTACCACATTTCCCCTGCGGAGCATCCTTCACAAACCCGAACTCTTGGGTAGGCTGGCCAAATAGGCCATAGATATGAGTGAATTCGACATAGAATATAAATCAAGGACTGCGATTAAGCCATAAATCTTGGCTGACTTTGTGGCCGACTTCAGTCCGGGATTGCTGCCTCTAGCAACCAAAGAGGTAGCAATGGTTTTAGAATCGTCATCGGGAGTTTTGACCTTATTTATGGATAGAGCCTCCAATGTAAAAGGGTTCGGACTTGGCATAGTGTTAATCACGCCTTTTTGGGAGAAAACCTAAGGCAAGCCACTAGAACGGTTCCTTTAACTAACAATGAAGCAGAGTATGAGGCTTTTATTGTAGGATTCAAACTGGCATGGGGACTTGATTCGGAGGTCATCGAAATCAAGTGCGACTTACAACTGGTGGTAAATCAGGTCTATGGGATATTCGAAACCAAAGAGGAGCGCATGCAACAATATGTGGTAAAGGTCTAGGCTCTATTGGCTCGATTTTGGGAATGGTCGATTACTCATATACCGAGGGAAGAAAATGCAGAAGCAGATGCGTTAGACAATCTTGGTTTATCAACGAAAATAAAAGGATCAGAGTCTGGGATGGTATCACAACTAATGCACTCAACCCTAGATACAGATAGCTACTATGAGGTAAATTCGACTAATTTGGTTGGGGACTAGAGGAATGAGATCATCAATTATATTAAGCACGGGAAGTTTCCCGAAGACTCCAAGGCCTCTCGGGCTCTGCGTGCCAAAGCAGCAGATATAGCTTCAAAGGAGGTTAACTGTACAGAAAATCTTTCCAAGGCCCACTGGCCCGATGCTTGCGAGCATCCGAAGCTAATTATGATATGCGAGAAGTCCACGAAAGAATATGTAGAAACCATTCAGGCGCAGATTCTTTAATGTTAAAGCTGGTAAGGGCATATTACTGGCCCCGCATGGAATAAGAGACCAAAGCTTTTTGTAAAAAAGTGCGATAAATGCAACCGTTTTGCACCACTGGTGCATCAATTGGCAGAACTACTACACTCTATTCGGTCTCCATGGACATTCATGAAATGGAGGATGGACATGGTTGAACCACTACCGTCGGCTCCCGGTAAGGTAAGATTTCCTTTGATTTTAACTGGCTATTTTTCTAAGTGGGTGGAAGCATGTCCTTATTAAAAGATCGGCGAATGCGAATTGGTGGATTTCTTGTGAGAAAACATAATATGCAGGTCTAGAATACCAAAAGAGATAGCATGCAATAATGAGCCGTAATTTATTGGCGCAAATATCAGAAAGTTCCTTCAAGATTTGAAAATAAATAGGATCAGTTCTTCACCCTACCATCTGAGCGCAAATGGTCAAGCGGAGTCAACGAACAAAGTGATTATACAAAACCTCAAGAAAAGGTTGGAAGCAGCTAAAGGTAAATGGCTTGAGGAACCACCCAGAATTTTATAGGCATACCAAAAAATGGCCGATCAAGCATAAGAAACTCTTTTTTTCCACATGTACGGAGCAGAAGCCTTAATCCCGGTTGAAGTAGGGGACAAACTTGAGATATTTTCGAGCAAATGAAGAGTCAAATAACAAAGCGATATTAGTGAACTTGGAGCTACTAGATGAGCATAGGGACTTGGCACATATAAGAATGACAACCCACAAGTAAAGAATGGAATGATATTATAATCGAAAATCCAACATCCATTTTTAAAAGTAGGAGACTTGGCCTTAAGGAAAGTAACTTAAAACACTTGGGAGCTCAATGCATGAAAGCTAGGTCCAACATGGGAAGGCCCCTACCGAGGTTCAACTATCACCGTGAAAGGTTTGTATGAATTGGAGAATCAAAATGGAGAAAAGTTGCCCAGCAACTAGAATGTGGCACACCTCAAAAGATATTGTTGCTGATGAACATCACCGGTACTGAAAGTATGTGCTGCACTATTTTTCCCTTCGTCCAATTTTTGCCTCAATTGGGTTTTTCTGGCAAGGTTTTTAACGAGAAAGCAACCGAAAGCATACTACAAAGAAAGCTTCAACAACATCAATAAGACCTTCAAATAACAAGGCATAAAGGAGAAGAACCACGGGGACGTTTAGTTAATCTTTTGTTCGATAGCAAAATTCCTACTGGGAAGTTAAGTTTGCTATCGAACAAAGGTTACATGACCGTTCGCAATTGCAAAACCACTAATGGATTTTAGATAGTCTTTTATTCAATAGCATAAATTCCTAAGGGAAAGCAAAGTTTATTACCGAGTCGAAGATTGTCTAGCAATTCATTAGTGGGGTCCTCGAAGGTGCAAAATTTCCAGTGTTACAATTCACACTAGTCGCATTTGAACAATGGGGAGAATGATATGAGGATACGAAAACAATGACTGCCACGTTAACCGAAAAACAAAAATAAAAAATATAGTTGTATCATCAGGACCGGGTACTATGCGGCCAGCCTCATAGAAATAAGTTGTACAAGTTGGCCACAATTAATGGCAAATAATTTTTGGAAAAACAATTGCTTTTGTACTTTTTGATAATTGAAGGAATAAAGTGAAATTATTTTACTTCTATCTTGTTTCTTGTCTGAACGATGAATTGACTTTATCATTTGAAAGTTAAACAAGTACTTCAATTTCTAGTGCCGTAATGAACAGGAAACGTCCTCTTCAAGATCATCGTAAACATAAGAGGGCCCTCTATTATGAAAACCCTCACGTTAAAGGGTTGATTTCGGAAGAACTTATGCCTAGAATCAAAATGCCTTCAGGTAAAAATGCACACGAAGACATGCACGAAAAGACGTAAATAGTAAACTTGCGCAAATACTTACGAAAACCCTTACGTTAAAGGGTTATTTTTTGATGAGTTTGTACCCGAAATACAGATGCTTTTGGGGGAAAAATACACCCAAGGACTTACATAATCAGACGCAAATAGTAAAACTTGCACAAAACACTTAAACAAAAAAAATGCAAAGGTTAAAACTTGCATGAATGTTCAAATGAAAGAACGCTGAAAGATTTATGCAATAGTTGAGCAAGAGATGTGTTTATTTACAATAAACGTGCCAAAACTAGCATAGATACAAAAGTTGGGAAAAGAAAGGAAAAGCTAAACTGCTGCATCTTCGGAGCATGGAGGAAGAGAAGCATCTGCACTCCCGGGGAAAGTGGATAGATATGCTGCCGGTTCGATATCTTGGCCTTCATTATTTTGGCCCTCAGCATCATTGATAACTAGGGATTTTGACGTGTTTTATGCTCCTTCTTGCTTATGCTTTGATTATAAATTCTTAAAAAAATAGTCCCAAAAGGCTCATAAGTTGTGCTTGATTGCACGTTTGATCGACAAAGTGACAAAATGTCAAAGATCGGCTCAAAAGGAGTGAAACTAGCTCAAATACTAAAGACAAGGAAAACTCAGGACAAATAGGCCTAGTGCGGCCGCACTACACTTTGTGCGGTCCGAACTAGGGGGATTCAGAGAACTGGCAAAACAAGCTTCAAGGAAGTGCGGCCGCAGTCGATCTTGCAGGGTCCGCACTGAAGGCTCTGAGGCCGCACTACCATTATGTGCGTTCCGCAGAGGAGAAGATCAGAGAGATGTCCAGTGCGCAACTTCAAGCCCATGCAGTCCACAGTCATGTTTGTGCGGACCGCGCTAGTTGCCTCTGCAGCCTCGGTCCATTCTGTATGGTCCGCGGAGCCTGAGTTCAGAGAGCCAAGACTTCAAGTCTAAGAGCCTAGTGCGGCCGCAGTCCATTTTGTGTGGCCCGCACTGACCCCGCAGAGGTGTCCAATTTTTCCATCTTAGTATAAATAGAACCCTTTTCCATTTTTAGGGTATTAGTTAATTTAGAACAATAGCTGCGCTCGTGAGAAGCTATTTTGTAGCCATTTTGGGCACTTTAACGTAGATTTAGCAATTGAATCATTAAATTTACTTTAGTAATTTAATATTATGTCTTTCTCTTCATCTATTTCTTTGATTTTATCTTCAAGCATGAGTAGCTAAACCCATTAGCTAGGGTTGTGGCTCAACCCTAGTGTGGGTAATTGATGGGTGCTGTGATTTAGGGCTAGATTGACTATGGGTGTTTGTTATTTGGGTCAATTTTATGGTTTAATTTATGAATTGGTAGTTGCAAACACTGGTTTGTGCTAAGTTAACTTGGCTCTTCTTGAGAAAGAGAGCCTAAGTCTCCAAAATAGACCCAACAAAGAATTGGGATGGACTCAAGAGAATTGATAGTCCCAATTAAGGGTTAAACCTCGAGAGAGTAATTACCCGACATGAACCCTAGTTGCTTGAGAAAATTTGCCTGCCCATTTGGTCTTGAGAAAGTCAATTGGGAAAAATCACTCTCTCTACCGAGAGGTGTGAGAGTGGGTAAAATCGTACAACGATTATCGCATACTTCCCCAATCATGTCAATCGAGCCTCAGAAGCAATTACCCATCAATTAGCCACCTAGGTGAAGAGTCACTACCATAGTGCCCCTTAATCCATTAGATACAACTTGTAGCAATCTAATCTTAGCTTAATCTAGTTTCAATCTTAATTTATAGTTTGATATTAGTAGTTTTATATAGAAAAAAACCAAAAATTATTGGAGTGATATTAAGATCATACATGCAATCCTATGATAAATAGATACTCGACTCCAATCTTGGATCTCTGTTTCAATCCCAACCCTCATATCGGGTAAAAGCTATTACGACCCTCTCTCGCTACTTTTTAGTGGTGCGGAGTTGGATGCGATCACCTTTTTGGTGCCATTGCCGGGGAGCTAACAATTTTGATCTATTTAGTTAGTTTCGTGTATTGTTCTTATTTCCTTCTATGTTACTTAATTGTTTGTGTCACTACTCAGGTACCAATATGGCATTGAACCACGCTAATGACCCTTTTGGAAATGTGATAGCGGGGGAGGAGGTAGATGATTTTGAGCAAGATGAGCTGCCTCCTGCACCTCAAGGACAACAGTGACACTGAAATGCCAATGCTAATCCAAATGTAATATTCCAGACCCTCCTCCGCCACCTCCAAGAGTAGCTCCTAGAGTATTACCGAATCAAGGGTATGCAAGTGCTATCGTCCCTCCCCGAATCCGGGCGGGGAATTTCAAATAACCAATGTGATGTTGACCTTGCTCGAGCAACGTGGGTATTTCACGGGCGCCTCCGATCAAAATGCCTACAAGAATCTCAAGGGGTTCGTAGATACATGTTGGGGAATAAGCAAACGAATGTATTCGAGGATGCACAAAGATTGAGACTTTTCCCGTTCTCACTTCGGGGAAAGGCATTAGATTGGCTAGATAGACTCCCCAATCATTCCATCACAACTTGGGATGAGTTGGTGGATAAATTTATTGCCAAGTTCTTCTCACCGAGTCATATGGTGGCACTTAGGGATGAAATTTTAGCCTTCAATCAAGAGCCAACGGAACCACTGCATGAAATTTGGCAACGGTATAGGACTATAGTGAAAGAGTGCCCGAATAATGATATGACTGAGGCGATGATTCAACAAACCTTTTATCGGGGATTCAACACCACAAATCAGTGCATTGTGAATCAATTGGCCGAGGGCAATTTTATGAAACTTCCTTACAATGAAGCATGTGATGTACTTGACAAAATGGTTGACACTTATTCGGCGTGGCAAAGTAGAGCAAATGTGCCCCAAGGTGACCCCACGATCATCCACTTGCACAAGGAATTGCACGACTATGGTCAAGCTATTGCCGAGCTTACTACTACTATGAACCAATTAGCGAAGGCTCAATTGAAACAAGTCCAAAATCCGCGCCAAGACAACGCCATGGAAGGTGTTACTATGCGTAAGAGAAGGCAAAGTGGGAAACAATCTCAAGGGAATTGTGAACAATATGACAAATGATAGTGGCAGTTTTTCAAATGAGTGTTATGATGATCAAAGTGAAGAGGTTCAATATATTAACAACTACCAAGGCAATAGAGGCAACTCTTCAAACCAACAATGGCGACCCTAGGGAAACTAGGGCAATCAACAACAAGGTGGTGGCAATTGGAACAACAACAATCAACAACAAGATGGTGATAATTGCAACAACAATAACAACCAAGGTGGTAATTGGAACAACAACAACCAAGGCGGTAATTGGGGGAACAACAATCAAGGCAACCAAGGGTATTGGGATAGTAATAACAACAACTGGAGCAACAATGGTCAAGGCGGGGGGAACAACAATGGAAACCAAGGCAACCGGGGGAAAGGTTTTCAAAGGCTCCGAATGTACCAACAACCGAACAACACCTCCATTTCAATCTCAAGGATCTAGTTCTTCGGGTAATGATATGGGAAGAATAGAAAAGATGTTCAAACAAATGATGAAGAAGAACCAAGATTCCGATGGTCAATTGTCTTCCCACAATACCTCTATCCGTAACTTGGAGGTCCAAATAGGCCAAATCTCTCAATCATTAAATACTCGCCCTAATGGTGCTCTACCAAGTGATACGGTAGTGAACCTGAAAGGTGGGAATAATCATGTGATGTCGGTTATAACAGAAAGCGGGAGAGGCGGTGATGTGAATGCCTCGAAAGAAAAGCAAGTTGTGGGAAAGATATAGATTCAAGCTTACTGGGTCTAAATCTTCTTGAGAAAGAGAGTCCATGACCCTAAAATTGACCCAACAAGGAACTAAGATGGACCCATGAGAAATGGTAGTCCCAATTAATGGGTTAAACCTCGAGAGAGAAATTACCCTACTTGAACCCTAGTTGCTTGGTCTAATTGGCCTACCCAATTGGTCTTGAGAGAGCCAATTGGGCAAAATCATTCTCTCTCTACCAAGAGGTGTGAGAATGGGTACAATTGTGCAACAGTTATAACATAAGCCCCAAATATATCAATCTCCCCTTAGTAACTTCTATTCGTTGACTAGCCACCTAGGTAGTGTCACGACCCTAGTGTCTTTCTCTATATTTAATACAACTTAGCAATATTCTCTTATAGCTTAATTTAGCCTTAATCATTAGTTTATAATAGTAGTGATAAATACAAAAACCCCAAAAATGTTAGAAGTACAATTAGAAGCACATACGCAACTCTAGGCTAGACAGACAATACAACTCCACTCTAAGCTCCCTGTGGAAATTCGATCCCGAACCACTATTTGGGTAAAACTTGTTGCAACCCGCTCTTCCTACCATTGCGTAGTGTCGGGTTGGTAGCGATCAACTTTTTGGTGCCGTTGCAGGGGAGCTTACGGTGTTGACTATCTATTTAGCTAGTTTTGTGTTTTGCTTCTTTTTCCTTCTTGTTTACTAATTTTGTTTATGTCGATCAATCAGGTACAAATGGCTCTCAATGGAAATGACCCCTTGGCGGTGCCTTGGCGGGGGAGGAGGTTGAAGATCTTGATCAAGATGAGCTTCCAGCACCTCAAGTTCCACGTAGAGGTAGAAATGCCAATGAAAATGCTAATTCGAATGAGAATATTCCAAAACCTCCTCCGCCACCGCCAAGAGTGGTTCCAAGGGTCCTTCTGAATCAAGGATATGCTAGTGCCATCATTCCTCCCCAAATCCGGGTAGGGAATTTTCAAATCACAAATATCATGTTGACCTTGCTCGAGCAAATAGGGTATTTTACGGGCGCCTCCGACCAAAATGCTTACAAGCACTTGAAGGGGTTCGTAGATACATGCTGGGGTAGTAAGCAAACAAACGTATCCGAGGATGCGTTGAGATTTAGGCTTTTCCCGTTCTCTCTTCGGGGTAAAGCGTTAGGTTGGTTAGAAAGGCTAACCAATTATTCTATCACCGCATGGGATGAATTGGTGGACAAATTTATTGCCAAGTTCTTTTCTCAAGTCATATGGCGGCTCTTCAGGATGAGATTCTAGCTTTTAAGCAAGAGCCAACTGAACCTTTGCACAAGATATGGGAAAGATATAGAACAATGGTGAAGGAGTGCCCTAATAACGACATGACCAAAGCAATGATACAATAAACTTTTTATCGGGGCATCAACACCACGAATCAGTGCATTGTGAACCAATTAGCCGGAGGGAACTTCATGAAAATTTTCTTACCAAGAGGCATGTGATGTACTTGATGAAATGGCCGACACTTCTTCAGCATGGCAAAGTCAAGCAAATGTGCCCCAAGGTGACCCCACAGTCATCCATTTGCACAAGGAATTGCATGAACATGGCCAAGCTATTGCCGAGCATACAACAACTATGAATCAATTGGCGAAAGCACAATTGCAACAAGTCCAAAACCCGTGCCAAGTCAATGCAATAGAAAATGTTTCTATGTTAAAAAGGAGGCAAAGAGGGCAACAACAACCTCAAGGTAATTGTGAGTAATTTGACAACAACAATGATGGTGGTAGTTATTCGAATGAGTGCTATGATGAGCAAAGCGAGGAATGTCAATATGTTAATAATTACCAAGGGAATAGAGGAAATCAAAGGAATCAACAATGGCATCCCCAAGGAAATTGGGGCAATCAACAAGGCGGCGATAATTGGAACAATAACAATCAACAACAAGGTGGTGGCAATTGGAACAACAACAACTAAACCAACAATTGGGGGAACCAAGGTAACAATCAAGGCAATTGGAACGGGAACAATAACAATTGGATCAACAACAACAATAATCAAGGAGGGTGGAATAATATCAAAAATCAAGGCAACCGAGGGCAAGGCTTTCAAAGGCCCCCCATGTACCAACAACCAAACAATCCACCTCCCTTTCAATCTCAAGGGTCTAGTTCTTCGGGCAGTGATATGGGGAGAATAAAGATGATGTTTGAACAAATGATGAAGAAGAACCAAGACTCCGATGCTCAATTGGCTTCTCATAACACCTCTATTCGGAATTTGGAGGTGCAACTTGGCCAAATCTTTCAATCGTTGAATACTCGACCTAAGGGTATTGTACCAAGTGATACAATAGTGAACCCGAAGGGAGGTAACAATCATGTGATGGAGGTTACAACGAGAAGCGGAAGCGGCGGTGATGTGCATGCATCGAATGAAATGCCTCGAATGAAAATCAAATTGTGGATGACAAAGTTGAGTTGAATGATGATGATGATGAGCCTTTGAATGTTGAAGATGTTTTTGAACCAAATGTGACCAATGATGTGCGGATTGATATTGATGATGTAGCTAGGGTAGAGACTCAAGATGCCATGAACCCGTCTAGAGAACATATTATTGATATACCCGAGCCGGTGGTGCCCAAGGCCAAAGCACCCTTGCCTAGGCTGCCTCCACCTTACCCTCAATGGTTAGCAAAGAAAAAAGATGACAATAAATTTAAGAAATTCATTGAATTGATGAAGAGTCTTACTATCAATGTGCCATTGGTGGAGGTACTTGAACAAAGCTGGGGTACGCAAAGTTTATGAAGGAATTGGTAACTAAGAAGAGGTCGATAGAGTGTGAGACAATTAAAATGACATATCAAGTGAGTTCTATAGTACATTCTATGGCCCCAAAACTTGAGGATCCCGGAGATTTTACTATCCCTTGCACTATTGGTAGTGCGGATTTTGCCAAAGCCCTTTGTGACTTGGGAGCTAGCATTAACTTGATGCCTTATTCGGTTTTCAAGACTTTGGGATCGAACAAGCTGGGCCAACTTCCGTGAGACTTCAAATGGCGGATCGATCGATGAAGTGACCCTTG
Organism: Nicotiana glauca; assembly: GCA_026770625.1. NCBI lineage: Eukaryota > Viridiplantae > Streptophyta > Magnoliopsida > Solanales > Solanaceae > Nicotiana > Nicotiana glauca. The sequence goes on from MU789145.1 coordinate 94,447, forward strand.
GGCATAATTGATGATGTTCTTGTTCGTGTTGATAAATTCATATTGCCAGCCGATTTTGTTATATTAGACTGCGAGGTGGACTTTGAAGTGCCAATTATTCTTGGAAGACCTTTCCTAGCTACGAGGAAGGCATTGGTTGATGTTGAAGCGGGTGAGTTGACATTCCATGTGGGAGATGAGAAGGTGGTATTCCATGTTTGCAAATCAATGAGACAACCCAATAGCATAGAGGTTTGTTCATTTGTGGACATTGTCACAACTGTGATAATGGATGACACAAGTTCCATGATAAATGTTGAAGATCCTCTTGAAGACGTGCTTCTTAACATGGATGTCAATGATGATGTCGGTAAAGTATGGATTCATATTCATATGATCCTAGAAAGCTATCTTTGGATCTTGAAAAGCGCAAAACTCCACCAGCCAAGCCATCGATTGAGGAGCCACCGGTGTTGGAGTTGAAGCCACTTCCTCCACATCTCAGGTTGATGCCACTTTGCCGGTTCTTCAAAAGCACAAAAAGGCGATTGGATGGACATTGGCCGATATTCGGGGGATAAGCCCCGTATTCTGCATGCACAAAATCATCTTGGAGGAGGATGAAAGGCCTTCCCTTGAACATCAAAGAAGATTAAATGAAGCGATGCAAGAAGTGGTAAAGAAAGAGGTTATCAAGTGGCTTAACGCTGGTGTGGTTTATCCGATCTCCGATAGCTCATGGACCTCTCCGGTCCAATGTATACCAAAGAAAGGTGGGATGACGGTAGTGACCAATGCCAACAACGAGCTTATTCCTACTCGGACGGTTACGGGTTGTAGAGTTTGTATGGATTACAGGAAGCTTAACAAGGTGAAAAGAAAAGATCATTTCCCACTATCATTCCTTGACCAAATGCTCGATCGTCTTGTGGGCCGGTCTTTCTATTGTTTTCTAGATGGTTACTCGGGCTATAATCAAACTCTAATTGCCCCGGAGGATCAAGAGAAGATGACCTTTACATGTCCTTATGGCACGTTCGCTTTCTCGAGAATGACATTTGGACTATGTAATGCTCCGGCGACCTTCCAACGGTGTATGATGGCAATTATCACCGACATGGTGGAGGATATCTTGGAGGTCTTCATGGAAGATTTCAGCATGGTTGGGGATTCATTTGAGGAATGCTTGGTGAACTTGGATAGGGTATTAGCGAGATGCGAAGAAACCAACCTTATTCTCAACTGGGAAAAATGCCACCTTATGGTGGAAGAGGGTATAGTATTGGGTCACAAAATCTTGAAGCAAGGAAGAAGTTGATAAGGCAAAAATCGAGGTCATTTCGAGGCTTCCTCCCCCTACTTTTGTCAAAGGGGTGAGGAGTTTTCTTGGGCATGCCGGGTTCTACCGGTAATTTATTAAAGACTTCTCAAAAGTTGTGAACCCACTTTGCAAATTGTTGGAGAAGGATGTCAAGTTTTTCTTTGATGAAAAGTGCATAGAGGCTTTTGAGCTATTGAAGCACAAGTTGACCACAACTCCTATCATCATCGCACCTAATTGGGTTTGCCCTTTGAACTTATGTGTGATGTAAGTGATGTGGTGGTAGGAGTGGTGTTAGGTCAACAGATCAATAAGATGTTCCATCCCATGTATTATGCTAGCAAAACGATGAATGAAGCCCAAAGAAATTACATGGTGACGGAGAAAGAGCTATTGGCTATTGTGTTTGCTATGGAGAAGTTTCGACCTTATCTTATGGGGGCTAAGGTGATTATGCACACGGACCATGCCGCTTTTCGGTATTTGATGACCAAGAAGGATTCTAAAGCAAGATTGATGAGATGGGTGTTACTTCTTCAAGAATTTGACTTAGAGATAGTGGATCGAAAGAGAAGTGAGAATCAAGTTGCGGACCATTTGTCCCGGTTGGAGGAAGAAGTGAGTCCATGTGACGGCATTGAGATAAATGATACATTCCCCGACGAGCAACTTCTTTCCATTTCTATGTGTGACATGCCTTGGTTCGCGGACATCGCCAACTTCATTGTGACGGTAATGTCCCGTGTGAGCTCTTTTCCAACCAAAAGAAGAAACTCAAGCGGGATAGCTTGGATTTTTATTGGGATGATCCCTATTTGTTTAAAATTTGCATGGGTGGTGTGATAAGAAGATGTGTTCCGGAAGGTCAACAATTGAGCATATTGGAGGCTTGTCACTCCTCTCCCTATGGTGGCCATCATGGAGGGGTGAGGACGGCTTCAAAGGTTTTGAGTTGCGGTTTCTATTGGCCGACATTGTTTCAGGATAGTAGTGACTTGGTGAAGAGATGTGATGCATGTCAAAGAGCCGGCGGAATTTCAAAGAAGGATGAGATGCCTCTCAATACGATTCTCGAGGTGGATATTTTTTATGTTTGGAGCATTGATTTTATGGGTCCGTTCGTGAGCTCTTGTAGGAACACTTATATTCTTGTGGTGGTGGACTATGTTTCAAAGTGGGTTGAAGCCATGGCTTTACCCAACAACGAAGCCCGGAGTGTTGTGGCATTCCCGAAAAAGAGTATCTTCACAAGATTTTGCACCCTTCGTGCTATCATTAGTGATGGGGGGTCCCACTTTTGCAACAAGGCTTTCGACTCATTGCTTGCTAAGTATGGAGTTAATCATATAGTGACCACCCCCTATCATCCACAAGCTAGTGGTCAAGTGGAAGTCTCCAATCGGGAAATAAAAAGTATCTTGTCCAAGACGGTAAATGCTAATAGGACCAATTGGTCGAAGAAATTGGATGATTCTCTTTGGGCCTATCAGACGGCTTATAAGGCTCCAATTGGTATGTCTCTGTATCGGCCGGTGTTTGGTAAAGCTTGCCATATTCTGGTGGAATTGGAGCACAAGGCTATGTGGGTGTTGAGAAAGTTGAACTTGGAAAGGGATGTTGCGGCCAATCTCCGTGTTGAGCAACTAAATGAGCTTGATGAGTTTAGATTTCATGCCTACTCCAGCTCGTCCTTATATAAGGACAAGATAAAGTACCTTCATGACAAATATGCTCGGGGAAATGAATTCAAGGTTGGTGATATGGTTCTTCTTTTCAACTACCGGTTGAGGTTATTTCCGGGAAAGCTCAAGTCAAAGTGGAGTGGGCCTTTTGAAGTGGTATGTGTGACTCCTTTTGGTGCTCTTGATCTCAAGAACAAGAATAGTGAAGTATTCCGGGTCAATGGGCATTGTGTGAAGCATTATTTGGGAAAGTTTGATGATAGTCACGTGGTGGCACTCCTTCATTTGAAATGGTGAGATGGTAACATGCATCGTGTCCCGATGTTAAATCAAATGCTTCTTGGAAGGCAACCCATGTCTTTTTTCTTTCTCTTTGATTTTCTTTTGTAGCTTAGGATTTTTGAGCTAATTGTTTGTGAGATGTTGCAGGGATAGTGTTGAAGCAGTGTAAAACAAAAGTAAAAAAAATAACAGGTCTTTGAAGTTTGCCAGTGCGACCGCGGTGCATATCAGTGCGGTCTGCACTGGCATGAGCCATGGTTGCTAAGTCTCTGAAGTTTGCAGCATGGACGTGGTGCACTTTTGCGCGGTCCGCGCTGACAGGCCCACAGAATGATGCTCCCTGGAGTTTTTCCACGTAGTCGCGGTGCACTTTTGTGCGGTCCGCGTGGGATGCTTAGTGCAAGGCTGTTTGACAAAAACCCAGCGCGGTCCGCATTCACTTTTGCGCGACTGCGCTGGTAGGTAGGTACGGGGCCCACTGGTTTTACTATAAATAGAGACCCAGGATTTAATTTTACACTTTTCGCAAATTTGAAAACCTGAGCCTTATTTCTACTGTTCCTTCACCTCTAAGATCGTGTGCTTGCATAGATTTCTTTGGTTCTTCTAAATCTTGGTAACATTTCTTACAATTATCATTAATTAGTTTATATTTTTAATCTTTGTTTGTTTCCCAGTAGATTTAACTTCTTCGTTTTGTTCGTTTTTCTTGGATTTAATGATTAGGATTGTTTACATACTGGTTTTGAATGCTGAGCATGCTTTCTAGATTAGGTTATTGAGTAGGGACAATTAGGATTCAAAGATAGAGCAAAAATGGAAAAAATTGTGAAACCCTAACTTGGTCCCTAACCCTAGCTCAATACATCCGCATGACATTCTTGCATAGTCTGCATTGCTCTTTTGTTGAGATTAAACTGTTACCAGTGCAGCCACATTGCATTTTTTGCACGGTCCGCACTGACCCACCGCGGCCGCGTCCCTATTTTGTGTGGTCTGCGGTGGGAGATTCAGAGAGCATGTGTATGGAGGCCCTTTCCCAACGTGGCCGCGCTACTCATCTGCGTGGTCCGCGATGCCTCTAGTGCAACCACGTCCTTGTTTTGTGCGGTCCGCGCCCCTAAGTTCTACAGCCTGTCCTGCTTCTGTGTTATGCAATAAATTGTATCTTCCTCCTGTATCATTTATCTGATTCACTGCATGTGCTTCAACTAACAATTTAGGCATGTTTGCTTGCAGATCATGGTTAAACAAAGAAGCGGTAAACAAATACACGACCCGGGAGAGGTGGTGCCTCCCGAGGGGGTAAAGGCAAGAGAATAGCAAAATTCACTCCCCAAGCTTAGGAGAATATTAAAAAGACCCAAAAACGGATACGGGCTGCTGATAAGGCTGCCTCTCATTCTTCGGGGAGTAAGTGTGTGCCCTCCAAAAGCATATCCTCAAATTCTGTCCCAACTCACATAACCGACCCCCTCTACCTAGTTGATACTCCTCCACCATCACCCACAATCAAAAGACCAGTAAATGTAGTCTCGGATTCGTCTGATGAGTCCGTAGCCGGTAGGGAACAATACTCCACCTCCCCCACAGCTTCATTATCTGGGGAGAGTGCAGAACAAGGGGAGAGAGGTGAGCCTCAGATTGGGGGTATTGAAAGAACTAGAAAACCTGAAGTTTGGGAAGATCGATTCGTGAGTCAAGTGGTATTTCATAAGTTTAGGGAGTGGTGGCCAGTGAGGAAGTTGATATCGGAGAGAAGTTTTACTGATACTGACCTTTTACCCCATAACCCGAACGTGCAGAGGGAGTTTCGAACTAGATAAGGTTGGGAATTTTTCAATGAACAGTGCATCGAAGCTAATGAGCACATGGTTAGAGAATTCTACTATAATGTGGCTCACATTGTCAAGGATACGAAGGTGATTAAAGTGAGAGACAAAAAGGTGGTGTTTGATGGGAAATCCTTTAATGACTACTTGGGGTTCAAGGATGAGGATGAGTCGCTGTATCTAGCTAAGTTAGCGATGGGTGAGGAAGTTCGACCTTGGTTGGACCAGTTCTTGGCAATCCCAGGTACCGTCCCAACATGGTTGCAAGTAGGGAAGAAAACATACAGGAACACCTTCAACTTTGAGGCTCGAGGGTTGTTGACATTTGTATACAGCCGGCTTGACCCTTCTAACCACGATCATACTGTTCCACTTACCTGGGCCGTTCTTGTTGCATCTATTATGGCCAGGTACCCTATCAAGGTGGGTAATGTGATGTCTAGGGTGATTTCTGCTGTGGGACAGGAGAAGGACTGGAACTACCCTTTTCCCAACACCCTTACTATGTATTTTAGGGATCTGGAGGTCAAGAAGAAAAGATTTGATGTTAAGACCAATCCTGTGGCTCCTTACTCTTGGTACAACATGCAGGGCCCGAACAACCCAAAGTCCAAGAAATACCAGCCACCTACCTCTGCCCCAACTGGCCAGTCTGAGGAGCCAGTTGCGGTAGAGCTTTCTACCGAGCCTTCCACCGTATCTGCTACCACTACCATTGAGACCTTGCCCCCAAGACTTTCCTCTTCAGTTGGTCCAAGTACTTTAGCTGGCCCGAGAGTGCCATCTTCAAAGACTCATCCATTTACTGCCCATTAGTTGAGTCGGACCTTGGCTAGCTTGAACAACTGGATGTCAGCTGTGACTTCCAAGTTGTCCACCTTGTCCTCCACTATTCAGACACAGGCAGCACCTCAGCCAGCTCAGATTCCTCAGTCCATTGAGGATACTTTGAAGAAGCTCCTAGAAAAGAAGGAAAAGATTATGAAGACTCAGGCCACTTTGACTACTATTGTGGAGTGACATGGCAAGGCTCTGAAGGAGCTTGCTAAGGAGAATAGGAAGTTGAGGAAAACACGAGCCTATAGGGAATCTATGAAGCAGCTCAGGACGGATGTGGACAAGCTATTGGCAGATCAGATGCCTTTAAACTTGTTATTCGGGGACCCAGTCATAGATCCAGCAGTACCAGTAGCAGAGGCACAACAGGAGCAAGCACCTAGGCAACCTAGAAAGAAGAGGAAGCTCCCCAGTACAGATGATGCAGTGATTGAGGTAGTAGTACCACAGGAGGCCTCATCAGTGCCTCAGGATGCACCTGTCATACAGCCGATCCAGGAGCAGGCTCCAGTCCCAGCAGTTGAGCAGCAGGAAGTCGGAAGCCATTCTGAGACTCCCACCCATACAAAGGACCAAGGGACTATTGAGGATCCCATGCAGACGGACCAGTCCTAGGGAGCTCTTCTATATCCTTTCACTAATCTTTTATGCTTATTTGTTTAGTTGACATTAGGGAAAATGCCAGCTCTTATTCGTGGGGGTGCATCCTACTTTTTGATTATCTGGATGACTGTATATATAGATTGTCAGTTATTGTTTTACTTAGATTTTCTATTTTTGGGTTGTATATAACTTTACATTTTGCCACCTTTATCGTACCTTTTATTTTCTCCTTGGTCTGTATATAAAGTTACATTTCTGTATATATTCATCCTCCGCTGTATATTCTACTCCACTATTGTACATATTCATTCGGTTTTCTATTTTTGCAAAATTTTTCATTTTCTCTTTCGTCTTTTTAGCTTTGTAGATAGGCTCGTATCCTTTTGTTTTGTTTTTGGCATTGTCAATAAGACCTTGGTTTTCTTAATGCCACGGTTCTTTCTAAGGGTGGAGTATTGTGCGAACCGGGTGGCTCTTCCCGATAATGGATGGAGTGACTACCTTCTTAAGGGTTGTAGTCTGTTTCTTTGATTTTTATTTTGCTTTTGATAGTTGTAGTTAAGGATGCCTCAAGCAAAGCTTCGCTTGGGCCTAACACATTGTCCTTTGGTCCCATGGTCAAAGACATAATGTTGTGTTTAGGATGGTGAAAGTCGTGGCTTTGAGACTCTTGCGTTGACCAAACAATCATTGTGTGGTATTTTTGGACCATTGTGTGCTTGAATCATAACTAAGGTCCAGTTGTGGACCCTCGAATCGATGTCTTTAGCAATTCCCTAGCATGTGTGGTGAGGAATCGAATTGTGAGTCCAAGTCCCAAGCCAATGGTCTAGAACTTGCCCTGAATTTTTATGGAGGCGAAATCATATGTGAAATTTGACGTGACAAGTGACTATAGACTTTCCTTGATCCAAATATTAAGATGAACAATTCCATGGCCTACCAATAAAATGATCCCTAGTTAACCCTTTTGAGTCTTAAACCATCTTTTTTCATGAACCAATGTTACAAGCCTATACCCGTTCTAAATTATACCCTCTCTTGGCACCCACACCTTCCCTTGAGCAATGGCAAAGTCAAAGTTTGGGGGGTGGGGGGGGGGGGACAAGAAGGAAAACAAAAAGGGGTAAAAGGTACAAAAGCAAGAAGAAAAAGGCAAGGAAATAAAAAAAATAAAAAAAAGAAAAAGACAAAAAGAAAGCCCAAGGTGAAAAAGAATAAAAAGGGGTCAAGAAAAATAAAAGTGAAAAAGGTGTGGAAAATGTAAAAAAAGGAAGAATGTCTTGAGTTGCATAAGAAAGAGTGACAATGTGTCTCTCTAACCCCTTGAAAGAGGTGAAATGACTCAAAGGGTCAAGTGAATTGAGCCAAAATGAAGCAAAAGAAGTTCTTAAGGGAAGGTTAAACCCACTTGAATAAAAAACTTTTCCTACCCTTACCCAAATCCTTCACAATGACTCCCAAAAGCCCTATAGGATCTTGAGTTGAAGGGAACCTACATTAGTGGATACTTACATAAGGGGAAAGCATATGGTACTTAGAGCCGGACTTGTGACCTTCTTCTTGAGAGAGATGAATGAAATTTCCATCAACCTTGGTTTGTGTGTCAATACTCTAAAAGGTGACATTCGCTTAGGAAGAGTTGAGGACGTGTGAGTTCGGGTTCCACAATGACCAAAGTAATTGAGAGAAATTCTTTGATGAAATGTGTCAACTCTTGATGCTCTTGTGCCACATTTAATCCAAAGTTTTCAAACTTTGAATGTGTTTATGATGCATTCGTGTTGAGGGAAATTCTTAGTCCCAATTGATGCTTATTGAGGTTGCTTTAGGGTAGCTGGGATTTCTTGGATTACCCTTTAAGGGGTGGGTCTTATTTTGTTTGCTTGAGGACAAGCAAAGGTTTAAGTTTGGGGGAATTGATAAGTCAGGATTTTACCATGTTTATGCCCCTACTTGCCATTGCTTTGGTTATAAATTGCTACGAAATAGTCCCAAAATGCTCACAGGTTGTGCTTGATTGAAGGGTTTGAGCGACAAAGTGATGAAATCCCGAAGATCGGCTCAAAACAGAGTGAAACCTGCTCAAGTGTCAAAGACCAAATGAAAATAAGGAACAAGAAGCTTAGCGCGGACCGCGCAAGAATGAACGCGGCCGCGCTAGGAGATTCAGAGACTTAAAATATCAAGCTGCAAGCCACGCATGTAGCGTGGTCCGCACCAATGAGATTTAGAGAGTTACAATATCAGGCTTGAGGCAACGTGGCCACGCTACCTTTTTGCGTGGTCCGCGTACAGGAGATTCAGATACCAGGATATTTGGGAGTTGAAGCCACGTGGCCGTGCTACCTTTTTGCGCGGTCTGTGTTACTGAGGTTCAGAGACCTGTGGATTTAGCCAAGTCAAGCAGTGTGCTCCGTGCTACCTTTTTGTGCGGACGCGCAAACTTCTACCGCGACCGCGCTGCACTTTTGCGCGGTCCGTGGTCCTCAACTTCAGAGAGATAAGATTAAGAGTCCAAGAGCCAATACGGACGCGCTACCTTTTTGCGTGGTCCGCGCTGACCCCGCAGTGGTATTTTTGTCCAGTTTTTCCAGCCACTATAAATAGAACATTTTACTATTTTTAGGTCAAGTTTGTTTTTCTGAAGCTGTTGAGCTCGTGAGAACGCCTAGTTTAGCCATTGTTGGCACTTTTGCTCTTTATTATTGTAGATTCTATTAATTAATATGTTTAGTTCCTCATCTATTTCTTCTGTTTCTTCTTTAATTATGTGTAGCTAAACCCATTAGCTAGGGTTGTGGCCCAACCCTAGCGTGGGTAGTTGATGGGTGTTGCCATCTAGGGTGAGATTGATATTGGTGTTTGTTATTTGGGTTACTTTTGTGTTTCAATTTCAAATTTGTGGTTGCAAACACAGATTCAAGCTTAGTGGATCTAACTCTTCTTGAGGAAAGGAGTCCATGACCCTAAAATTTACCCAACAAGGAATTGGGATGGACCCATGAGAAATGGTAGTCCATATTAACGGGTTAAACCTCGAGAGAGTAATTACCCTACTTGAACCCTAGTTGCTTGGTCAAATTGGCCTACCCAATTGGTCTCGAGAGAGCCAATTGGACAAAATCCTTCTCTCTACCAAGAGGTGTGAGAATGGGTATAATTGTGCAACGGTTATAGCATAAGCCCCAAATATATCAATCTCCCCTTAGTAACTTCTATTTGTTGACTAGACACCTAGGTAGTGTCACGACCCTAGTGACTTTTTCTATATTTAATACAACTTAGCAATATTCTCTTGTAGCTTAATTTAGCCTTAATCATTAGTTTATAATAGTAATGATAAATACAAAAACCCTAAAAATGTTAGAAGTACAATGAGAAGCACATACGCAACTCTAGGCTAGACAGACAATACAACTCCACTCCAAGCTCCCTATGGAAATTCGATCCCGAACCACTATTTGGGTAAAAGTTATTGCAACCCGCTCTTCCTACCATTGCGTAGTGTCGAGTTGGCAGTGATCAAATGAAAATTATGAGCTTATTCCTAATCGAACCGTTACCAGATGGAGGGTATGCATGGACTACCGAAAACTAAACAAGGTGACCCGAAAAGATCATTTCCCTTTGCCATTCCTTGACCAAATGCTTGATCGCCTTACGGGGCGTGCTTTTTATTTCTTTTTGGATGGCTACTTGGGGTATAATAAAATATTAATCGCTTCGGAGGACCAAGATAAGACCACATTCACTTGCTCATATGGGACATTTGCTTTTTCTCGGATATCGTTCGGGTTGTGCAATGCTCCAGCGACCTTCCAACGATGCATGATGGCTATTTTCATCGACATGGTGGAAGACATTTTGGAGGTCTTTATGGATGATTTTAGTGTGGTTGGTTATTCATTTGAAGAGTGTTTGGGAAATTTGGATAGAGTCTTGGGCCGGTGTGAAGAAACAAATCTCGTTCTTAATTCGGAAAAATGCCACTTCATTGTTGAAGAGGGCATAGTGTTGGGTCACAAAATCTCTAAGTATGGAATTGAAGTAGACAAAGCCAAGATTGAGATGATTTCAAGGCTACCTCCCCCCAATTATGTCAAAGGGGTGAGGAATTTTCTTGGACATGCGGGGTTCTACCGATAGTTTATCAAGGATTTTTAGAAGGTTGTGAATGCCCTTTGCAAGTTGCTAGACAAAGATGCTAAGTTTGTGTTTGATGAGAAATGCATGGAGGCCTTCGAAGTACTCAAGCATAAGTTGACCACTACCCCGATCATTACCGCACCATGTTGGAGCTTACCCTTCGAGCTCATGTGCGATGCAAGTGACATTGCGGTTGGGGCTATTTTGGGTAAAAAGGTTAACAAAATGTTTCACCCAGGTGTATTACGCAAGCAAGACCATGAACGAGGCTCAAAGGAACTACACAGTTACCGAGAAAGAATTATTGGCCATAGCATTTGCAATGGAAAAATTCTGACCGTATCTTATGGGGGCTAAGGTCAATGTGCACACTGATCATGCCGCCCTTAGGTACTTGATGACAAAGAAAGACTCCAAGGCAAGATTGATGAAATGGGTGTTACTACTTCAAGAGTTTGATTTGGAAATAGTGGACCGGAAAGGTAGTGATCATAGGCTAAAAACTCATGTTTTAGTTGTTGTAACAACATTTTAAATATTGCATTTCACAATGATTTAAGCTTAAATGATAATGAATTACACTAAATTCATGCTTTATGTCTTGCAGGAAGTGATCCGACTTATGAATTATATTTGGGATGATTTTGATTAATTTGAGGCTTTAAAGTCTGAGTAAAAGCTAAATAAATCAAGCCGGAATTATGTTCGAAGATCAACAGATGATAGTTAAGAACAAAATAATGAGTCGAGCAGGCATACAACATATTGTCTAGAAAATGCCCATAATTTTTGCTCAGAACTCCGTTTGGGCGCCGTAATATATTGACGGAAAGCTATTTGAAAGGGCTACAACTTTCACGTTCTGCATTTTCCTGAATTTCCACTACCGCGCCACGGGGCGCGCCTTGAGGCGCGGCACAGTAGTGCAAATTTTCACGCTGCTCCAGATTAAATTGTATTCTGCCTCAAGTTCTGTCTATCCACGTACGCGGTGCACGGGGCGCTGCGGGTGTGTAAAAATCGCAGAAATATTCCATTTCGGACTAAAAAGAGCATAATTGTAAAAACCCCTACACACGATATTAAAAGGCAGAAGCTGCCATTATTGAAGGGAGACCAGATTTTTAGAGAGGAAAAGAAGGAGAAGACTCATCTTGGAGAGGAAAATCAAAGAGGAACATCATCTTGGAACAAGGATTGAAAGAGTTTTTCTAAACCTTATCCTTGTATTACTTATATTATGTTTAAGACTTTATTGTTGATATTTGTATAAATATGTGTAGCTAAAAACCCAAATATTCTGGGGTCGTGGGTGTTAGATGATTATGTTATTTGAAGCTTAGATTGAAGATCTTGAATTTATCGTTAAGGGTTATTTATTTGATTCTGCTTTTAATTATTTTACTGCGTAGCTAACAGTGAAATACTATTTACGAATCTTGAATTAAACTTAAAAAAGGAAATTCTTGATTACAAATAGAATCAAATAGAACAAGATCTGAATCCTGGGCATCAGGTGAAAGATTTGCGATTAAGATAGACATATACTTAATTGCCTTGTTTGGTTGAAAAGTAGGAATTGTAAATGCATTCTTGTTAATATTAATACCATAGACATATAGGTATTAATTTAACTTGAATAGGCGCATAAGAATTCGACAGATTCTTATGGGTGTTATCAACCCTATAATCAATAACCCAGAAAATTCAATAAATCAATCTTAAGCTAAAAAGTAGTATGATCTCTAGCAAGCCCATGACCATGGAATATCTTTTATAAAAATTGTTATTAGAATCTTGCGTAATTGTCGTAGTAATTGTATGTTGTATTATTGTTTGATTTTTAGTTAGATTGTAAATTGGTTATTTATGTATTTTGTGATAAATTAGCTTGAATTGATAATTATTTAAGTCTGTATCAGTCGATGAGTTGATCACAATTCCTCGTGGGAATGATACTTTACTTACTACTATATTACTTGTCGATCGCGTACACTTGCGTGAGTGTTTTGGTCACAACAAATTTTTGGCGCCGTTGCCGGGGAATTAGAAATTAACTATTCTTCTAGATTAGACTTTTATTATTATCTTTACAATTTTTTTTCTCCTTTTGTAAATATTTTATTTTTATAACTATTTGATTTTTCTTTTAGTATGTTTCTAGTTCTCTCGGGATGACATCTGGGGATGAAATATACGGAGATAAGGTTAATAATGAAGACGCTTGGTTGATCAAAGATTTTTATGGCCCGTATTTTTGGGCAAGTCATGACCTCACCTCTTGGACATCTGAATTTGAATATGGGAGTAAGGGTTGGTATTGAGATAAATATTCTCGATTAGGGAATCTGCGAAACGACGTTGTTTACTATCAACGTTGATGAAAAATTGGTCTAAGGAGAGAGATGAGCTTGCACAAAAAATTGATAATTTTAGCTTAGTTGTGCATAACTTGGATTCAGATTTGAGTGCAAAGGTTGATGCGTGTAACGCCCAACAATTTAATGATGAGTTGTATGAAGCTGAAAAAAATCTTCTAGACCAAATAGAGGAGCTAAAACGAGAATACCAATCATTAGATCACTTTTTTCTTGAGGATGTCCATGTTAAGAAGAGTGCTCTAGAGTCATGTGAGGGAGTAGATAACATTACTTTAGAAGAATTGAGTGTCTGTATAAATGGGGATGTAAATGGTAGTAAAATTTATGAGTTATGGCGCATTAGACCTCATTCCAATTATTTTTCCACATTGTGTTTAGATAGTAAGATAGTAATCGAGCCATCTGAGCCTATGGGGAAGTCAAAGAGTGAGGATAAAAGTGCCTATATTCTTGAATTTGTTGTGCCAAAGAGCAAAAATTACATTCCTCATCCAAAGGCCGAGAAGTGCTGAGTGGAAAATTTATTACTTGGCCTGGCTATCTTTGTAGCCCCACCAAAGGAGCATAGCGATAGAATGGATGCCTTATTAGGGGTACAATTCATAAGTTCAAGGTGGAAGCAAAAAGTGGTTCACGTTGTATATTGTCTATGTAGGATTTGTATATATGCCTCTGTAGTATATTTTGTATAATAATTTTGGATTTTGTAAAATAGACTAATTTCTGTTTATGTTTATTGTTTATATTTTTAGCTTAGTTTGTAATTTTTTACTTTATGTACAATTATAGTAATTATCTCTAATGTTGGGTAGACCGATAAGCATTATATCATTCGAATTGAAGAACAGGGTAGTCTGAATCCCTGTTATATATGCTAAGTATCAACATGACAATAACATAAGTGTGGGGTATTTACTCTACTTGCTCTTAAATTGATCTTTGTGCTTTTAGCTAATATATCATATTGTGTAGGTATAATGGCTCCCAGGTAAAAGATCAAACATTGACACATATGAGGTTGCATCTAGTAGCTGGAGAGGATGAGGATGTGAACTATGTTCCCTCAAATGATGAGGAATATCTGCGCACATTTGAAAATGAAGATGCTTAGGCCAATGGCCTCAGGGAGTCTCTTTTCTAATTTATTTTGATCTTTTGCATTAGGGACAATGCATTTTTTTAAGTGTGGGGTGACTTGCCCCTATTGTAATGTACTTATTTTTTTTTATGTTTCGTATTTTTGGTTGTGTGATTTTGTTTAGACTGATAAAGTTGCATTTATTTTGTTTTGATAGATTATAGTGTTGTTGGATAGTAAGTAGTAGTAATTTCGAATTAGATCCCTGCTGGATTTTCTTGATGAAAAATGAGGTATCGAAATTCCAAATTTATGCAAAAAAAAAAAAATAGAAAAACAGAAAAATTCTAAAATTTTCCCATTTATTTTATTTTCCAGTTTAGTTTATGCTAGTTTTGGTTTAATTTAAATAATTCCCCTTGGTTTTTCTTTGTGCCTCGGTTCTTTTCCAAGGGTGTATTTGAACCGGGTACAGTATAAATTTTTTTATTATTTCAATTGAATAAAAAGTTTCTAATTTACAGAGTCTGTCTCCTTAAATGCACATGCTTAAGAAAGTGATATATACCTTATTTATGATGTTCAATCTCAATTCTTGATTCTAAAGTAAGTGCCTTAAATTGTATAATTATGACTATGCTTAACTGCTTTGACTAGAGAGTCGAGAAAGATCTAAGCTTGAGTGAGTTGTGTGCCAATGTGTGAGTAAGGATTGCTAAAATATTCTGTGTATAATAGTTGATGTCTAGAACTTGCCCCCAAGTATTTTACAAAGCGAAATAGTAACATTATTCAGTTTAGGAGATGATATAGGCATTTCTTTGTTGAACCAGATTGATAATTATTTTCACCTAATTGTATATATCTTAGTCAAACCTTTTGAGCCGTTAATCCTATTTCTTTGGCCCCCACGTTATAAACCTTACCAATTTATGTAATATATCAGTTGTTTGCACCTCTATCTCTCATGAGCACTTAACTTTGTTTTAATGATGAAGAAGTTGAGAAGAGATTGGTTGGTTTACTTGAAAAAAAAAACAGAAAAAGAGTGAAGAATAATTTATATATGTATATAAATATAGGGGATGAATTTTCAGTAGTAACATTCCCTAACTTAAGGTGCTTAAGGAGAATGGGATTCGTTGTTAGTATGTAAAAATCTCAAAAAGTTTGGAGATGGTTTAACATAGGAGTTATGCTGAAATTATAAAATATGTTGTATGTATGGAAGTGTTCAAAGAGGTGTACTTACTACATTCTATATTTTTCACACCCTTTTTCCTAGCTTACATTACAACCAATTAAAGTCCTACTTGATCCTTGACTGAATAAGCTCAATTAGTAGAGTATTACACTAGGGGCAAGCATATGGTATGTCATCTATTGCACATGAATTTCAATTCTGAGAGTGAGTTAATTTTTCCTATTTTGAGTTCCTAAATATTCTTGATTATTATTTTGTGAGGAACTAGTCTATATTATTTTTGTGAGGGCACGTGATTTGTAAAGGCAAGGAGAAGTTTTGACCTTTGTGTTAGAGTAAGCGAACAAGTTATGAAAATGTGTGGCACTTTTGAGTCATGTTCTGAGGTTGAAATATTATGAATTGGTATTTAAGTGTCGGCATGTGTTGTTATAAAAAATTATTTGACAAAAAAATCGTCCTTATGTGAAGAGTATGTTAATTGCTCGAGGAAGAGCAATGGTTTAAGTGTGGGGTGTTGATCATAACTCATGTTTTAGTTATTGTAACAACACTTTAAGTATTGCATTTCACAATGATTTGAGCTTAAATGATAATGAATTACACTAAATTCATGCTTTATGTCTTGTGGGAAGCGATCTGACTTATGAATTATATTTGGGATGATTTTGATTAATTTGGGGCTTTGAAGTCTGAGTAAAAGCTAAATAAATCAAGCCGGAATCGTGTTCGAAGATCAACGGATGATAGTTAAGAACAAAACAATGAGTCGAGCAGGCATACAACACATTGTCTAGTAAAATGCCCATAACTTTTTGCTTAGAACTCTGTTTGGGTGTCGTAATATATTGACGGAAAGCTATTTAAAAGGGCTACAACTTTCATGTTCTATATTTTCCCGAATTTCAACTACCGTTCCACGGGGCGCACCGCGAGGTGAGACATGGCAGTGCAAATTTTCACGCTGCTCCAGATTAAATTGTATTCTGCCTCAGGTTCTTTCCATCCACGTACACGGTGCACGGGGTGCCGCGAGGCGCGCCGTGGGTGTGTAAAAATCGCAAAAATATTTCATTTCGGACTAAAAAGGGCATAATTGTAAAAACCCCTACACACACGATATTAAAAGGCAGAAGTTGCCATTATTGAAGGGAGACCAGATTTTTAGAGAGGAAAAGAAGGAGAAGACTCATCTTGGAGAGGAAAAGCAAAGAGGAACATCATCTTGGAGTAAGGATTGAAAGAGTTTTTCTAAACCTTATCCTTGTATTTACTTATATTATGTTTAAGACTTTTACTGTTGATATTTGTATAAATATGTGTAGCTAAAAACCCAAATATTCTAGGGTCGTGGGTGTTAGATGATTATGTTATTTGAAGCTTAGATTGAAGATCTTGAATTTATCGTTATGGGTTATTTATTTGATTTTGCTTTTAATTATTTTACTGCGTAGCTAATAGTGAAATATTATTTACGAATCTTGAATTAAACTTGAAAAAGGAAATTCTTGATTCCAAATAGAATCAAATAGAACAAGATCTGAATCCTGGGCATCAGGTGAAAGATTTGCGATTAAGATAGACATATACTTAATTGCCTTGTTTGGTTGAAAAATAGGAATTGTAAATGCATTCTTGTTAATATTAATACCATAGACATATAGGTATTAATTTAATTTGAATAGGCACATAAGAATTCGACATATTCTTATGGGTGTTATCAACCCTATAATCAATAACCCGGATAATTCAATAAATCAATCTTAAGCTAAAATGTAGTATGATCTCTAGCAAGCTCATGACCCTGGAATATCTTTTATAAAAATTGTTATCAGAATCTTGCGTAATTGTCGTAGTAATTGTGTGTTGTATTATTGTTTGATTTTTTGTTAAATTATAAATTGATTATTTATGTATTTTTTGATAAATTAGCTTGAATTGATAATTATTTAAGTCTGCATCAGTCGATGAGTTGATCACAATTCCTTGAGGGAACGATACTTTACTTACTACCATATTACTTGCCGATCGCGTACACTTGCGTGAGTGTTTTGGTCGCAACAAGTTTTTACCAAGTTGCGGATCATTTGTCCCGCTTAGAGGAGGAAGTAAGTCTATGTGATGGCCTAGAGATTAATGACACATTCCTTAATGAGCAAGTACTTTCTGTGTCGATGTGTGATATGCCATGGTTTGCGAGCATTGCTAATTTTATTGTGACTGGCATCATCCCGAGTGAGCTCTCTTCTAACCAAAGGAATAAGCTCAAACGGGATAGTCTGGATTTCTATTGGCATGAGCCATACTTGTTTAAGATTTGCACGGATGGTGTGATTCGAAGGTGTGTCCCGGAGGGAGAGCAATTTAGCATCATAGAGGCTTGTCATTCCTCACCCTATGGCGGCCACCATGGAGGGGTGAGAATGGCTTCGAAAGTTTTGAGTTTTGATTTTTATTGGCCAACCTTGTTCAAAGATGCTAGTGATCTAGTAAAAAGATGTGATCAATGTCAACGAGCGGGCGGATTTCTAAGAAAGATGAGATGCCTCTAAACACAATTCTTGAAGTCGATATCTTTGATGTATGGGGTATCGATTTTATGGGCCCTTTTGTTAGCTCGTGTGGTAACACTTACATTCTTGTAGCAATTGATTATGTGTCAAAATAGGTTGAGGCTCTGGCCTTACCCAACAATGAAGCTAAGTGTGTGGTGGCATTTCTAAAGAAGATCATTTTCACAAGGTTTGGTACTCCTCGGGCAATCATTAGTGATGAAGGATCGCATTTTTGTAATAGAGCTTTTGATGCCTTGCTTTCCAATTATGTGTCAACCACAAAGTCTCTACGCCTTATCATCCTCAAGCAAGTGGCCAGGTTGAAGTGTCTAGCAGGGAAATCAAGAGCATTTTGTCCAAAACTGTCAATGCCAATAGGACCGATTGGTCTAGAAAGTTAGATGATTCTCTATGGGCTTACCGGACCACTTACAACACCCCAATTGGTATGTCACCGTACCATTTGGTGTTTGGGAAAGCATGTCATCTACCAGTGGAGTTGGAGCATAAGGCCATGTGGGCCTTGAGGAAGCTTAGTCTTGAATGGGATGTTGCGGCTAATCTTCGTGTTGAACAACTCAATGAACTTGATAAATTTCGGTTCCACGCATACTCTAGTTCGTGCTTGTATAAGGACAAGATAAAGTACCTTCATAACAAATATGCTCGTGGGAAGGAGTTGAAAGTTGGTGATTTTGTACTCTTATTCAATTCTAGTCTAAGGTTGTTCCCGGGAAAGCTGAAATCAAAGTGGAGTGGACCATTTGAAGTTGTATGTGTGACCCCGTTTGGTGGTCTAGATTTGAAGAACAAAAGTGGTGAAGTCTTTAGAGTGAATGGGCACCGTGTCAAGCATTATCTTGGGAAGTTTGATGATAGCCATGTGGTGGCTGTTGTTCATTTCAAATGATGTGTTGGTAACCCGCGTCGTGCCGCGATGTTAAATCAGGCGCTTCTTGGGAGGCAACCCATGTATTTTTCTTTTTTCTTTGATTTTCTTGGTAGTATAGGATTGATTTTTGGGCTAACTGGTTATGAGATGTTGTAGGAATTGAGTTGATATAGTGCAGACATAATTGTAAAATTGTTCAGTCTCTGAAGTTTCCAGTGTGTCCGCAGTACACTTTGTGCGGTCTACACTGGAAAAAGGGTAACAAAATTGCTCTCTGAAGTTTTCCACCGCGGCCGCGGTTGATTTGGTATGGTCCACGGTGGACCAACGTGGTTGCTGTCAACTTTGTGCGGACCGCAGTTGGTTATTGAGTTGGAACTGATAATAATACACCAGTACGGACCACGGTCCATTCTGTGCGGCTGCACTGGTAGGTAAGAATGGGCCCCAAGGGTTTTTCTATAAATAGACTATATGGACCCCCTTTTTATCCTTTTCGCAAACTTGGACCTCGAAGCATCTTGTTACTGTTCACTATCTTCCCTAGACCGTAATTCTTGATTCACATTGATTAACTGCACTTCATCTTTAATATTTGGTAACATTGCACTCAACTCTTCTTTGTTTAGTTATGTAATTTCATGTTATTTTCATTTCTCTTAGCTTATAGTTCTTCTTCCCTCTTTATTTCTCTGATTGTTAGATTAGGTTAGTTTAAATGGTAATTTTTGTGGATTTAGTTAGTTTAATGGACTGGGTAATTGAGCAAGGACCCTAATTAGGTGAAAGCTTGAACTTAAGAACAAAATCCCAAAACCCTATCTCAGTGCCAAGTTTGGGCACCCATCGCGGACCGCAGTCATGTTTTTACAGTCCGCAGTGGCTTCAGTGCGGCCGCATTACCATTTTGTATGGACCGCGGTGTGAAACTTCTGAAAGATGACCTTTGTCTAGTGAGGCCGCACTACATTTTGTTCGGTCAGCACTGGCCCAGCGTGGCCGCAGTACTACTTTTTGTGGGCCGTGCTGGTGAGATTTAGAGAGCTTATTTTTAGGACCTTATACCCTTGCAGACCGCGGTCATGTTTGTGTGGTCTGCGGTGGCCTCAGTGCGGCCGCACTACCATTTTGTGCGGTCCGCACAGGCCATGTTCTGCAACTTTGCCTGCAACTGTCTGCTTCCGTTTTGCAATTCATTCTGCACATATGTTTCACTGCTTCTATTGATACTAACAAAGTTAGATGCTTGTGCTTGCAGACAATGGTTAAATAACAAGGTAAATGATCAAAGCAACCCAGGAGAGGTGATTCCTCCCGGGGAGGGAAGCAAAGATTGGTTAAACTCACTCCTCAGGCTTGTCAAATATAAAAAAGATGAGAAAAGCAATTAAGCCAGCTGACAGAGCCTGTGATCAGTCGGGGAGTGAGTATGTGCCATCCCAAGACATCTCCTCAGACTCGGTGCCAAATCATGTCGTCACGAGTTTCAGATTGACAGGCAACACTCCTCCACCATCACCCACTATCCAATCACCAGAGCATATTCCAATTGAGTCGTCTGAGGGCTCAGCAGCCGGTAGTGGTGAGTACTCCACTTCCGCTAGAGCTTCATTATCCGGGAAGGGTGCAGACAGAGGTGAGGAGGATTTTCAAGGAGATGAAGATGTACCTGAGGGTGGTAAGACTCAGGTGGGAGGCATTTCCTGTACTAGAAAACTCAAAGTTTGGGAGGATAGGTTTGTGAGCCAGGTGGAATACCATAAGTTTAAGGAGTGGTGGTCGGTGAGATATTTGATACTGGAGCGGAGTTTCCTTGACAAAGATCTATTACCTCACAACCCTGACGTGCAGAGGCAATTTAGGACTAGAGTGGGGTGGTAAATATTTAGGAGAAGTGTATAGATGCCAACAAGCACATGGTCAAGGAATTTTATTGCAATGTAGCCCACATAAAAAGGGCTCCAAAGCGACCAAGGTTCGTAACTAGACTGTGTTATTTGATGGGCAATACCTCAACGAATACTTGGGGTTTAATGAGGAGGATGAGACTCTATATCTGGCAAAGTTGGAGATAGGCGAGGAGGTCTGTCCATGGTTAGCTCAGTGCCTAGCGATCCCAGGTACCGTTCCTGATTGGTTGGTAGCTGGGGTAAAAATATTGAGGAGGACCCTAAACTTTGAGGCTAGGGGTTGGGAGACCTTTGTTTGCAGCCGGTTGGACCCTATTACACATGACCAGACCCTTCCACTCCGCCAGGATGTGTTGGTTGCTTCGATTATGGTGGGATACCCCATAAATTTGGGGAATGTGATGTCCCGCATTATCTCATTAGTAGGAGTAGAACATGACCATAATTACCCTTTTCCCAGCATCCTCTCTATGTATTTTTGGGATTTGGAGGTGGAAAAGAAGCCCTACAATGTCAAGAGCAAGGCGATAGCCCCATTCTCTTGGTACAGCTTGGAGGGGAATGACAACCCCAAGGACAAGAACTATAAACCCCTGCTCCTGCCCCAACTGGCCAGTCTGAAGATCCAGTTATGGTAGAGACCCCCAGTGAGCCTGCCTCCATTGCTGTTGACCTAGCTCCCGGCCCTTCTACATCTTCAGCCATTCCTCTTGGCCCTTCGACATCAGCAGGCCGGGAGATCCCATCATCCCGGGCCCATCCTATCACTGCCCACCAACTGAGCCAGACGCTTCAGAGTCTAAACAACTGGATGTATACTACTTTGTCCAAGTTGTCTACCTTGACCTCCACCATTGCAACTCAATCGGCACCTTAGCCGGCACAGGTCCTACAGTCCATTGAGGATGCATTGAAGAAGATACTAGAAAACTAGGAGAAGATCCTCAGTATTCAAGGTGCCTTGGCTAAGGCAATGGATTCACATAGCAAGGCTCTCAAGGAGCTTGCTCGGGATCACAAGAAACTTAGAAGAACACGGGCCTCCAAGTAGTCCGTGAATGAGCTACAGGCAGATGCAGATAGACTGAAGGCAGACCAGTTGCCTTTAGACTTGTTGTTTGAGGACCCAGCTCCAGCAATAGTGCCAGCAGCAGATGCATAGCTAGAGCAGGTACAAAGGCCTCCAAAGATGAGGAGGAAGATCCCTAGAGAAGATGATGCCATCATCCAGTTGGCGGATTCACCTGAGGCTTCCTCCAGTCAGCCACAGGATGTACCAGAGCCAAAGCCAGTACGGGTCCAGCCCCAGGTCCCAGCAGCTGAGCAGAAGGATACCGGGAACCAGTCTAAGGTTCCTGGGCACACAGAGGACCCAGGGACTGCTCATGATCCTATGCAGAAAGACGAGGCTTAGGGAGTCTTCATATCCTTTCTTTATTATTTTTGGTGCTTATTTGGTTTAGTTGGCACTGGGGACAATGACAACTTTTATTTGAGGGGGTGCACCCTATATTTTTTTTTTTTTGAATGGCTGTGCATATACTGATTCATTTTACACTTTCTTGCTTTACATTTGGTCTGTATATAATTTTACATTTAGTTACTGTTAGCGCACTTTTTATCTTTCCTTTTGTCTGTATATAAAGTTACATCATTTTATATATTCATTCCCCGTTGTATATTCAAATCCCCTATTGTACATATTCATTCTATTTTCTATTTTCGCAAAAAATTTTCATTTTTAGCTTCTTATATAGGCTCGTAGCCTTTTGTTTTATTTTGTTTTGGACGTTTTAATAAGCCTTTGGTTTTCTTAATGCCACGGTCTTTCCAAAGGTTGAGTATTGTGTGAACTGGGTGGCTCTTCCCAATGATAGATGGCGTGACAACCTTCTTAACGGTTTGAGTCTGTTTTTATTTTTGTTTATGGTAGTTTGTAGTTAAGGATACCTCAAGTAAAGCTTCACTTGGGCCTAGCACATTTGCCTTGGATCCCATCATCAAAGACAAATTATTATGTTTAGGATGGTGAAAGTCGTGGCCTTGAGACTCTTTGTTGACCGACAATCATCAAATGGTTTTTCGGACCATTGTGTGCTCAAATCATATCTAAGGTCGTGGTGGGCCCTCTACTCGATGTCTTTAGAAATCCCTTAGCTTGTGTGGTAAGAAATCAAATTGCGAGTCTAAGTCCTGAGCCATTGGTCTAAAACTTGCCCTGAATGTTTGTTGAGGCAAAATCTTAAGTGAAATTTGACTTGAGAAGTGATTATAGGCTCTCCTTGATCCAAATGATAGTTGAACAAATTCCATATCCTACCAATGATATGATCCCTAGTTAACCCTTTTGAGCCTTAGATCTTTTTATTTCAAGAACCAAGTTACAAGCCTATACCCGTTCTAAAAGATACCCTCTCTTGGCACCCGATCTTCCCTTGAGCACATGGCAAAAGTGTAAGTTTGGGGGGAGAGACGAGGATGACAACAAAGTGGTATAAGGCACAAAAATGAAGAAAAGGAAAGACAATGAAAAAGAAAGAAAAGCAAAAAGAAAAAAAGAATGCTCAATGTGAGAAAGAACAAAAAGGGATTCAAGAAAAGTAAAAGAAAGAAAGATGTGGAAAGTTGAAAAAGGAGTGACGGTTTGAATTGCATAAGAAAGAGTGACAATGTGTCTCTCTAACCCTTTAGAAAGAAGTGTGATGACTCAAAAAGTCAAGAGAATGTATGCCAAAGGAATCAAAAGAAGTGCTTAAGGGAAGATGGAACCCACTTAAATCAAAATATGACCTGCCCTAAACCAAAAGCTTTCGCAATGACTCCACAAAGCCCTATATGATCTTGAGTTGGATGAAGCTTTCATTAGTGGATACTTACATAAGGGGAAAGCATATGGTAATTAGAGCCGGACCCGCGACCTTTTCTTGAGAGGGATAAGTGAATTTTTATTAACCTCGATTTGTGTGTCAATACTCTAAAAAGACGTGGTTTGCTTAGGGAGAGTTGAAGATGTGTGAGTTTGGGTTCTACAATGAATAAAGTAATTGAAAGAGTTCATTAACGTGTTGAGTCAACTCTTGATGCCCTTGTGTCACACTTTATCCATGGTTTTTCAAAGGTTAAATTTTGTTAATGACGCATTCGTATTGAGGGCAATTGTTAGTCCCAATTGATGCTTGTTGAGATTACTTTAGGATAGCTGAAATACTTGGATTTTCCCTTAAGAGGTGGGTCTTATTTTGTTTGCTTGAGGACAAGAAAAAGCTTAAGTTTGGGGGAGTTGATAACTATGGATTTTGACGTGTTTTATGCTCCTTCTTGCTTACTCTTTGATTATTAATTCTTACAAAATAATCCCAAAAGGCTCATAAGTTGTGCTTGATTGCAGGTTTGATCGACAAAGTGACAAAATATTAAAGAACGACTCAAAACAAGTGAAACCTGCTCAAGTACTAAAGACAAGGCAAAATCAGGACAAACAGGCCTAGTGTGGCCGCAGTACACTTCGTGCGGTCCGCACTAGGGGGACTCAAAAAACTGGCAAAACAAGCTTCAAGGCAGTACAACCGTAGTCGATCTTGCGTGGTCTGCACTGAAGGCACCACGGCCGCACTACCATTATGTGCGGTCTGCAGAGGAGAAGATCGGAGAGATGTCCAGTGCCCAACTTCAAGCCCATGCGGTCCGCAGTCATGTTTGTGCGGACCGCACTACTTCTCTCCACTGCCGCGGTCTATTATGCGCGGTCCGCGAAGCCTGAGTTGAGAGAGCCAAGACTTCAAGTCCAAGAGCCTACAGCGGCCGTAGTCCATTTTGTGCGGCCCGCACTGACCCCACAGGGGTATTTTTGTCCAATTTTTCCAGCTTAGTATGAATAGAACCTTTTTCCATTTTTAGGGTATCAGTTAATTTAGAATAGCAGATACGCTCGTGAGAAGCTATTTTGTTGCCATTTTGGGCACTTTAACGTAGATTTAGCAATTGAATCATTAAATTTACTTTAGTAATTTAATATTATGTCTTTCTCTTCATCTATTTCTCTGATTTTATCTTCAAGCTTGAGTAGCTAAACCCATTAGCTAGGGTTGTGGCTCAACTGTAGTGTGGGTAATTGATGGGTGTTGTGATTTGGGCTAGATTGACTATGGGTGTTTGTTATTTGGGTCAATTTTATGGTTTAATTTATGAATTGGTGGTTGCAAAAACTGGTTTGTGCTAAGTTGACTTGGCTTTTCTTGAGAAAGAGATCCTAAGTCTCCAAAATAGACCCAACAAGGAATTGAGATGGACTCAAGAGAATTGATAGTCCCAATTAAGGGTTAAACCTTGAGAGAGTAATTACCCGACTTGAACCCTAGTTGCTTGACCAAATTTTCCTACCCATTTGGTCTTGAGAAAGTCAATTGGGCAAAATCGCTTTCTCTACCGAGAGGTGTGAGAGTGGGTAAAATCATGCAACGGTTATAGCATATTTCCCCAATCATGTCAATCGAGCCTCAGAAGCAATTACCCGTTAATTAGCCACCTAGGTGAAGAGTCACTAACCTAGTGCCCCTTAATCCATTAGATATAACTTGTAGCAATCTAATCTTAGCTTAATCTAGTTTCAATCTTAATTTGTAGTTTGATATTAGTAGTTTTATATAGAAAAAAACCAAAAATAATTGGAAGTGATATTAAGAGCATACACACAATCCTAAGCTAAATAGATACTCGACTCCAATCCTAGCTCTCTGTGGATTCGATCCCGACCCTCATATCGAGTAAAAGCTATTGCCACCCTCTCTCGCTACTCCTTAGTGGTCCGGAGTTGGATGCGATCAATCATCACCTTCCGGTTCCTCTCCAGTTCCCGATAATTTAGAACCAGAACCAGAAGAAGCAGAAGCATCAGGCCCTGTTGGGAGACCACTTTTAGCAGCTAACTCAAGCTTAATTGCCTTAGCAATTTCAGTATCAAAATCAATGATACTGGCTTTGGCCTCTTCCAAAGTTTTTCTCCTCATGCTGTACATAATGTAAGTTTTCTCAACAATGAGGGAAGCCGCTCGGTGCTTAAGTTCTTCTTTGAGTTGGGTTACCTCGGCAGAAAGGTTTTCCTGGGCGGATCTAATGGACTTGAGGCTAACGTCAAGATCGCGTATAGTGGAGCTGAAAATTCTACTATCCTTAATGGTCCTCTTATGCTTCTCCTCCAACTGGGCAATTTCATCCCCGTAGCATCACGCTCTTCAATCCTGGAATTCAAGGCTGCCGCTAAATGGTCGGTCTTTCAGTGGAGGCAACCTCATGATCAGATGCAACAAGAACAACATTATGCACTTCAACCTATTTAGCCTTAGCTTCTTCAAATTGAAACCTCAACGGGGCGATTTCTTGGCTAAGGGTCTCTATTTCTTACTTGCTTTGCTGTAAACGATCTTCTAACACAAGAGCCTCAGCATCTTTGGTTTCCAGTTCCAAGAGGCGAATAATGGCTTGATCCCGCTCAACCAAAAGTTGATCCCGCTCGTAGGTAAGTTCTTCCTTTTCTCAAATCAACTTCTAAAGGCCATCGGAAGCAAGAAAGCTGGCCTATAAAATAAGAGGGGCAAATTCAGGATATTTTTAGGAAAAATTAGAAGAAATAGCAATAGAAGTAAAGAATTTACCATTGCAGCATTTTGCATGGCATTGTTCAACAAGCACTCTCCCGAGAGAGCTTGTATCTTTTTCCAATATTTCTCTAAAGCCAAAGGCTTCAGATAATTAGCAAGTTCCACCGGCCGAGACAGCAAATTGCATCCGGTGGAAACTAAGAGAATAACATTCCTCCTAATTTGTAGATCTTTTGAGGAGGCATCATAATTTTTCCCCAAATTCCCATAAACTGGGGACTGGGGAAGAGGAACATCTTCTTCTCGGGCAGATGCGGCTAGTGGAGATGGTGTTGCAGTTGTTGGCAGATAGTAGGTGAAGAAGGTGATGAAGCTGATGGCGTTGAAAGATGGGAAGCAGATGCTGCGAACACATTGCTGGTTGTTTGTTTCTCATCAACCGAGGATTCCAAGGATCCCGTACTCAGCCTCACGTTACCGAGCGCAGCGACTAGGATCGGGCAATGAGAGTTGGCATTTCCACCATTTCAAACTCCCCCAAGATGAGACATCATCCTCGGTTGGTGTAACTAACTCAATGGGTTGAGCATCCTGTTGAGATGATAAGGATCATTGTCTTCTATGCAGAGAAACTCCCTCATCACTAGCTTCTTCGTCATCGTCGATCATTACGGTGTCTATCATCGGCCCAGGTGGAGGGCTTGTCACCACGACTTCAGGAGATGACTCGGGGGCAGCATTCTTTGCCTTCTTTTCTTTTCCCCCGCCGCGGAGGAATGCATTCTTTTTGGTTGCTTGTTCTCTGGCCAGAGACTCAATGAAGAAACACTTGTACCCAAAGCAGGCCAGGAGACACCTGTTCGAGTAAGTGCCTCCTGAAGCAGCCTCACCACATCAGCAGGATCAGCCAAAATGACCCACTCGGGGATGAAAACCGAGCGTGTGGGTAGAACAAAGTAAAAGGGCTAGAGCCCATACGGGCGAGTCATCATGAAGTCCTAAGGCTGAACCCAGTCGGTTTGAAAAGAGATTCACCCTCAAGGCCAACATGCAGCAAAGTTCTCAACGGAAATGGAGCCGGGATCAAGCAATTGGGATGACCAAGGCCACAAAACCAACCACCGTTTTCAACTAACAAATCCTTCTTTATTGAAAACAGGTCTTATTCAAAGCAACCGTGCAAGAAGCAAGTGCAATCCAAAAGGAAATGAAATGCGCAAGCGCTGAAACAGCTT
The DNA here is from genome assembly GCA_026770625.1 of Nicotiana glauca. Lineage (NCBI taxonomy): Eukaryota > Viridiplantae > Streptophyta > Magnoliopsida > Solanales > Solanaceae > Nicotiana > Nicotiana glauca. The sequence goes on from MU789145.1 coordinate 121,984, forward strand.
TGCAGCAGGAAATGACCCTAAAGGAAGTACCCCCCCCCCCCAAATTATTTCATGCGTTTTGCTAAATAAAAAGGAAAACATAAAAAGAGGAAAACAAAAGAAAAAGAAAGAAGAAAAGAAATAAAAATGAAAATCCCAAAAGAAAAACAAATCATGATAGCATAGGATCTCCTTCCTTAAATATCCCGGCCAAAAAACTAAGGATCTCCCTGGCATAACCCAAGGAGCTTTTTCTTTTCAAATTCCGGCCAAAAAAGCGAGGATCTCCCTGGCATAACCCAAGGAGCTTTTGCTTTCCAAATACCGGCCAAAAAATCGAGGATCTCCCTGGCATAACCCAAGGAGCTTTTTCTTTCCAAATCCCCGCCAAAAAATTGAGGATCTCCCTGCATAACCCAAGGAGCTTTTTCTTTCCAAATCCCGGCCAAAAAATCGAGGATCTCCCTGGCATAACCCAATGAGCTTTTTCTTTCCAAATCCCGGCCAAAAAATCGAGGATCTCCCTGGCATAACCCAAGGAGCTTTTTCCTTTTCAAATCCTGGCCAAAAACTGAGGATCTCCCTGGCATAACCTAAGGAGCTTTTTCTTTCCAAATCCCGGCAAAACTCGAGGATCTTTCTTCTTTCCGTCCCAGCATAACCCGAGACCCTTTTCTTTTTCCAGCATAACTCGATCATTTTTCAGCATAACCTGGATTCATTCACAAGGATACACAATCTAGATTTGACTGCTTAGATATGTGTCACAACTAACTCACGAAATTTTCCTAGTGAAAACTGGGGCAAAAAATTTCGTTCGTTTGTTTGTTTTGGTATCGTAAGCAGGTTGACCTCAAGACACAAGGTGCAAGATAACCGATGGAATGATTCTCAATCCAGAGTCAAGAAGAGAAGAAAAGAACAAAAAGAAATGAACTCAAATGTGAAGCAAGCAAAGGCGCGGACCGCTCAAAATCTGATTGAAGTCACAAGCTCCGCCAATTTTGTTTTGATCCAATGCTGCAGAAAGAAACAAACACCTACAACTTGCGAGCATCAAGATTCAGATCAGAGTCCACAACAATATCAGCTAAGACTCAAGATCAAGTCTCAAGAGAATTATAGATAGGAATCTTGTAACTCATAGTTGTTAGGCATAGTTAGCTTAGCTTTGATTTTCCTTTTTTGTGTAATAAGGAGGTCAGCAAGCAGTAGCAGCAGCAACAGCAACAGCAACAGCAGTGAAATTCACAACTCCTGGTAGTCCCAGCTACCAAACCTTCCAGAACTACACTGACCTGATTCCTTTATAGCAAGGATATGTAGGCAACCTTTGAAGCACGGTTCGGTCAGACGGTTTTTAAAATGCTTCTCCTGGAGTGTTGAGCAGGCAAAAATCCTTCATGGTGCTCATTTATCTTTGCCCGAAAACCCTTCATGTCTTCGAGAAAAGAAGGGCAGCTGTGAGCACATGATTTTTGACACGCTTAAACTACTCCTACAAAATTCCTTAGAATTAGGATTTTTCTTTATTATTTGAATTTTTAGGAATTAATTGCATGATTCTGTATCTTGTTTGCATTTTTGTATGCATTTTACTTGATATAATTCTAAAAATACAAAATAGTATGCATTTCAATATTATAAAAATAAGGAAAATAATAAAATTGGTTCTTGACGTTTTCACTTTCCATTTTTAGAATTTGTCTTAAGTTTTCCTTTAAATTAGAAATTAGTTAATTTTGGAATTTTAATTAGTATAATTTTGTAGTCAATTTGGATATTTTATTTTTATTTTACAAAATCAAAAAATAATTAAAAAAAGTAAGTAAAAGAAAAGAAAATAAATAAAAAGAATTAAAAGAAAAGCTTAGTAATAATAAACACCCAATTTTGGGCCAGCCCAAACAAATCCACCTCCAAATCCCCAAAACCCATCCAAAATGGCCCAACCCAAAACCCTAATTCGGACCCCCCCCCCCCCC
>MU789145.1:148952-191666 GCA_026770625.1 Nicotiana glauca
GATATGAGTATCAATAAAATAGAATGGAACAAAGAAAAGTCGGGATGACGCAATTAACCAAGCAAATACATGATAGAACTGGCTGAAATGCTTAGGTGCATTGCATCCCAATGTGCGATTGCATATCTGTAAATACTAATGACTAACAAGTTTGCTTTTGATTCCAAAATTCAAGAAATTATTAGTTAATTAGCATACTGGCAACCCACTCATACCAAACCAGATCGAAAGGAGAAATAGAAGAAATCATGTCCAGTCCAGATAGAGAGACAAGTGCCGAGGTGGAAGACTTAGATGTGAATACAATGAAAGAGGAAATGTACAAACTGAAAAAGCAGATGGCCGATATGTATCAGGCCTGGACCAAGGGGCAACCACCACCAGCCTATCCTGCTAACCCTACCTTCATCCCGACACCGGCTCAGTCTCCGGAACAACTTGTTTCTGATTCATCCCCAAGTTTTCCCATCTATCAACATTACCAAGGAACCACTTCTCATACACCCCAAGCTCCACCACCAAAACCAATTCCATACCCTCCTACATCAATCATACCGGTCTTCGTGGCATCTCCACCAGCCACACTCCACCCATCCTCTAGCGAGCCTATGTTCCCAGCCTCGGATAACCAATATTACCCCCCGGAACCCACCTTCAAAGCTCTTGGACCCTACACTTATACTCCGCATTTGGACCTCCCGATATGAGTGGAAAAACCATCCAAAAATCTTGAACATGAGGAGATGTTCAGAAAAGTAAAAAGCCTAGAGCAATTATTCAGAGATATGTGGGGATTGGGAGGCCCGGTGAGTGTAGACTACAAGGACCTATGTTTTTTCCAAACATGCAATTACGAACGGGATTCAAGATGCCCAAGTTTGACTTGTATAACGGGCACGGTGACCCAGTGGCGCACTTAAGAGGGTTTTGCAGCAAGATGGGGGGAGCAGGAGGAAAATATGAGTTGTTGATGGCTTACTTCAGTCAGAGTTTGAGTGGATCAGCATTGGAATGGTACACATGGCAAGATCATGGAAGATGATATACCTGGGACAATCTGGCACAAACATTTTCCGATCATTTTCAATACAATCTTTAGATCATTCCTTACTGATTATCATTGACGGAGTTGGAGAAAAAGCACAGCAAAAGCTTCAGGGAGTATGGTTTGCAGTGGAGGGAGCAAGCAGCAAGAGTTGACCCCCCCCCCCCTAATGAAGGAAAGTGAGATGGTAGATTATTTTCTACAAGCTTTAGAACTAACGTATTATGGACATCTGGTCTCGGCTTTAGGAAAATCTTTCAACGAGGTGGTGAAAATGGGAGGAATGATAGAGGAAGGCCTCAAGTCGAACAAAATCATGAGTTATTCGGCCATAAATGCGACCACCCAGGCTATTCAGGGTGGCACAGAAGGAATCGGAAAAAAGAAGAGAGAGGAAGTGGTGATGGCCGATGCAGGAAATTGGTTCGGATCGGGGGGATCATCTTACCATTACAATCAACCTCGACCCCACCAAGCTTACCCCCACACCCAGTATAATCCACCTCAACACTACTATCCTCCACCAACACGTCACATTTCTGTCCACCATGCACAAGCATATAGCCAACCTCATGTCCACGTGCAATGGCATGCTCCTGTTCCTCAAAATGCTTATCCACCCCTAAAAGCTTACCAAAACCCTCTTAGACCAGGTTTTCAACCTAATCAAGCATTCAAGGATAAAAGGTTACAAAAGAAGAAGACCTTTACGTCATTGGGAGAATCATATACTAGTCTGTTCTACATGCTAAGACAATTGGATAAGCTAAGGCCAATACAGTTCAAACTGCCAAATCCACCCTCAAAAAATCTGGACTATTCTGTAAGCTGTGAGTATTGTTCTGGTACTCCCGGTCATGAAACAGAGAAATGTTGGCACCTGAAAAGTGCTATCCAGGAGCTCATTAACACCAACAGAATTGAAGTTTAGGCTCCTGAAGCACCCAACATAAATCGGAATCCAATGCTGGCTCATCAAGAGACAAATATGACCGAGATAGTGCATAAAGAGGGAGAGCTTAAGAATCTATCACAGACCGTCATCATGATTTGGTCCAGTGGATCCAAGACAGTTGAACAGCCAGGTGGAGAGTCAGTACTCACATTGAGTTTCAGCCAATCCAAAAGGATAAAAGTAGTTGTTCCAGGAGTGGCAAGAAGACCCATTGTAATCGTGGAAGGCGCTCGTACAGATCCCGTCATCATCAAGCCGGTAATCTAGTTACCAATAGTTGACAGCAAAGCAATTCCATGGAATTATGACCGGGTTACAGTAACTTATAAAGGAAATGAAGTCAAGGAGGAAGTTTTCGAAGCCCAAGGGTTAACTCATTTGGGAAGGTGTTTTGCCCCCGCAGAATTGAGAAAAGCTAATCCAACGTCAGTAAAGAAATCCGTGACTGAAAAGGAAGCAGAGGAGTTCTTGAAGAAGATGAAGATGCAGGATTATTCTATTGTAGAGCAGGTGAAGAAGACGCCAACTCAGATTTCATTACTCTCATTGTCGATCCATTTGGATGAACATCGTCCAAGGCTGTAATTTACTGCTACAATTATGGATACAGGAACATATTTGCCACCGGGTTGGATACATGAACCACGGTTTGACCGATTTGAAATGCGTCGATTAATTTGAAAACCGAATGGAGGGTATTGTCTTTCCTGAAGGTATTAAGGCTTGGGTTACACTCTTAAATTCTTTGACGATTGATAAAATTGAATGGGCATTCGGATGGCTTCCTATCACCGAAGCAATATATATATCAGCTGAAGTGTGTTACCTTCTCCTTATGGGTATCCGGAGTATCCAACCATATGCTCCTCATAGGGTGCTACGTAAACTGGGCAAATTTCAAACTATTCCCCACGATGAAGATTTGAGCAAACATGTCATAGAATTGGGTCCAACGGACACATTCCCTAAAGGAACGGTTCGCCAAGTATGGAATCAATACAGATTCTTGGAGTCTAAGACCATGGTTCGGGACTTAGTTAGAGTTGAAGTAGACCCCAAGTACGCTATTTGGTTCGGAAAAAGGTTTCAGATTCCTAAAAGACCTGCTAAAAGAACTCATGTGAAACAATTCACCAATGACTCGCAAGAACAATGGGGTTGGTTAGCAAAGGAAGAAAGCTATAAGGCCAAAATAAGCAAGTGAGAAAGGCAAATCAGGGACCTCAAGTTCAACAACAGTATCCAAGTAGCTGCAGGTGAAGGCGGAAGGAAAAAACTAGCTCAGGAAAATAAAGCCCTCAAAGCTCAGATCCAGAACATGAAAATAGCCGCCAGAAACCCAGAAAGGAGCCGGGCCGATAAAAGACTCATAAACTGACTGAAAAAGAAAGCCCTCAAATGTCAAGAGGACCTGGAAAAATTTGAAGCTAGTCTGCCAAAAATTCGGGCAAGATAGACAAAAGGTGCAGAAGAGCGGGCACGGTTTATGCAACACATGAAGAGGGACTATGAAGGGACCGTCACTATCATAAGAAGAAAAAAAGCCACTCTCGATAAGGAGGAGGTCAAGCAGGCTAGAGATTTCCAAACTGATAGAGAGCACTGCTATGATCTGATGGCTCAAATGGAGGAAGACGTGCGACAGTTGAAAGAACAACACTTTCATAACTGTCAAGTATTACAGGCTCATAATCGGCAAGTCGGGCGTCTGCTTCAGGAGAAAGGGTCATAGCTATCGCTAATTATATTGTTTGGAAGTTCTAAGCATGTGAAGACATGACCCGCACCACTTTCTTTGCGGCGGTGATGACATTTGTCCGGCAAATCATAAGCGATTTGGTAAGGCTCCGAGGGGATCTTGTACAAAGGTCCGCGGCAAGGCCAAATGATTCCCGGCGGGCCCTAGGAAATTTCAAGGAATTAATGTATTCTTGATCTTTGTTTTAGTCTGTACTTTCTTATTAAGGTTTGTAAGTTGGTCGGTTAGTCCTTTTTGAGTCTGCATTTTAAGAGTCTTTTAATTTTTCTAAGTCTGTCAAGTGTTGTAATCAAAGCAGTTGTTTTATTTATAAAATCCCAAAATTTTTTGCTACTTATTTTTACATCTGGCTAGAACGACGCACGGTCTGATTCATATGGGGTCATGATACGTAGGCAATCTCCATAAGATTCGACCACAACTAAAAAAAAGGTATATATAAAAAAAAGGATTAATTAAAGAAAGATATGAGTATCAATAAAAGAGAATGGAACAAAGAAAAGCCGGGATGATGCAAGCAACCAAGCAAATACATGATAGAACTGGCTGAAATGCTTAGGTGCATTGCATCCCAATGTGCGATTGCATATCTGTAAATACTAATGACTAACAAGTTTGTTTTTGATTCTAAAATTCAAGCAATTCTTAGTTACTTAGCCTACTGGCAACCCACTCATACCGAACCAGATCCAAAAAAGAAATAGAAGAAATCATGTCCAGTCTAGATAGAGAGACAAGTGCCGAGGTGGAAAAGTTAGATGTGAATACAATGAAAAAGGAAATGTACAAATTGAAACAGCAGATAGCCGAGATGTACCAGGCCTGGACCAAGGGGAAGGCACCACCCCCGCCACCACCTAGCTTCCTGGAAGCCGCCCTTACCCAAGCTCTAAACACAATGCCAAATGATCCGCCATACTCTCCAGATCCACCCGCTTATCTCCAAACTCATGATGCCCAATATTACCCCTCAGAGGTTGCCCACAAGGTTCCCTACCCATACAAACAAGATCCGCAGGATGAGCCACATGTTGAAAATCAAAGGTTCACATGAAGAGAAGGGAAAGATGAGATACCCAGGAGGCTGAAAGGCATAGCAAAATTCTTGAAGAACAAACAAGGAAGGGGAGACTAGGGTAGCATGTCTTACAAAGAATTGTCTTTTCCCCCTGACGTTTGCCTGCCCGCAGGGTTTAAAGTGCCAAAGTTTAACTTGTATGATGAGTATGGAGATCTGGTAGCCCACCTGAGGGTTTATTGTAGTGAAATGAGAAGTGTTAAAGATGATTTGTTGATATCCTATTTCAGTAAGATCTTGACTGGGGTAGCTTTGGAATGGTATAACCGTCAAGATCTCGGTAAGTGGCCTACATGGGATGACATAGACCATGATTTTGTGCGACACTTTCAGAACAATATAGACATTGTCTCGGACCACTCCTCCATATCTCAGATAGAAAAGAAACCTAAAGAAAGTTTTAGGAAATGTTGGCTCAGATGGAACGAACAAATTGCTCAGGATAATCCTCCTATGGACAGAAAAGATGTTGTTGAGCCCCGCCAATGACAAAGTCCAGTGGTCATTCTTGCTAAATGCTCTCAGGCTCCATATCGACCCCGTGGATATCCTTTTAATTCTCCCGACCACTACTTCTCTCCACAAAACCCCATAAATCGTGCATCATTTCCCTGATATCCTGTCCACATTGCACCACCATATGCTCCACATCCCCAAAGCCCGTGACGGTCTGCGTTGCTGCCACAAATGTCTTATTCGCCTCCTCAGGCATATCAACTACCCGTGCGCAAAAGGTTCCAACCGAGGCCAGAGTATAAAATAAAAAGACTACTGAAAAGAGAGAATGCTTTCGGAGAATCTTACACAAATTTTTTTGAAAAGTTAAAGCGTTCTGGCCTGATTAAGCCGCTCCTCGGTTATACTCCAGACCCATATGCAAAAGGCTTTGATCCTACTGTACGATGCATGTACCACTCTAATGTCCAAGGGCATAGCATTGATAATTGTCGTTCCTTGAAAAAGGAAATAGGAAGAATGATTCAAGAAGGGGTAATTGTGATCAATGACAGTGACAGGGAGCATGAGAATCCTCTTGGGAATGTATTGACTAAAACTGATGATTTTAAGTTGGTAATGGTCTTGGCAATGTTGTTGCAGAAGTCAGTGGCTAAGATATTGAGTTTGGTGATTGGAAAGATGCTCCATCTTTTGGCTAGCCAGGGAGGAGTTTTGGTGGATTATTTTGTTGTCATTTCTACTGTCCGAGTTATTTCAGGGTTGTAATCCAGATATTGTCTTGTGACTCAAACCCTTCTATCCTTTTATTTTGCCTGGTTTATTTAGTCGTAGTAACTTGTTTAGTACTGTCTAGGTTTGTTCCGGGGTTGTAACCCCAGTTTAGTTTGCTTGTCTTGTTGTTCGAACCGTTTCACCGTCTAATGCAATTTCCTGTTTTCTGTTATTTCTAGTCATTTTCTTTTGTTTAGTTCTCTCCTCTTATAGTTCTTTTCATGTTGGTTCTAGTGACATGACATGCACGCATAATTCTAGGCCTAATCTTAAAGGTTAGTTCAATCATGAAGCAATCGGAAGATGATAGGGGAACTTGAGGGAAATAAGAATAGATTTGGATATTTTGAGATCATTTAAAGCCCGAACCATGTGAAACTAGGGCAGATAGAACATAAAGAAACCTTATGCTTCATGCCGCATCAGTTTGAAATTAAAGGGAAGTTTGCCCAAATTGGCAGGGGTTATTCGTGATAATGAGAGTTGAGAGTGTTGCCTAATGGTACTTTGTACTTAACAGATGAAGAATGCAAATGTGTGGATATGGTTATCAAGTCTAGCACAATCAGAAGATGTTACAAATGTTTGTTTAATTGTGTTGTTTGCGCTTGACATGTTTTGAAGATTGGAATGACGAAGGTATTTTGTTCTGCTATCTAAACACTTTATACTTCATTATCCCTTTTGAGTCTTATTTATTTTCTTTCATACCCTTCTTTCGGAATCATCAGCAAAAAATAAGTAAAAAAAGAAAAAGAAAAAGAAAAACAAAAAAACAACAAAAGAGAAAAGAAAGAAAAAGGAAAAGAAAAAGGAAAAGAAAGATAAAAGAAAAAACAAAAATAGCAAAAGTAGTCATGTGAACTACATTTGACCTGATTCCTTTTAAGGATACTTAGGCAGCCTCATGGTTCGGTCTCATCGAAATAAAAATCCAAAAGTCCCCAAGCGAAGAAACTGGGGCAAAAGTTGTGGTTGTTGTAAGAAATCTGATTCCGAAAGTTGTAATTTTGAACCCATTTGAATTATTTTGATCCTTTAATACCCTTTCTTTCTAACCCTATCCAAAAACCCACATTACGATCCAAAGAAAGACCTTCTGACCAGTCTTTAAAAGATGCCAAGACGAGCAATTAAAGGTGATTCATGTCAAGGGCAACACTCCAGTCCAAGCTGAGAGAAATAAAAAATGAGAAAGTCTTATTGGTGAAAACCCTCATGGGCACCTTGAGGCGACTGTAATTTGAGAGAAAGACCAAAATGAGAGATGCTTGATAGTGAAAACCCTTCGGACACTACAAGTCGAATAAGGATTGAGAATCAGATTGGATATGCGGAGCATTGAAGCCCAGTTTCACGGCAAAAAGATACGACAAGAGCTGACCATTGTAATTGCTTAACAGAATAGGCCGCAAGTGCATGTCACGGTCCTTAGAGTTGGTATCCATATCCGATAGGTTTCTACTTTCTAGTTTTCTTGTTAGGAATCATCTCTTTCCTTTGTCCTTTACTCTATTCCTTTTTTCTTGTTCACTTTTTCTTCCTGAGTTCTGTTTGGTCAGAACAAGTGACAAATGACTTCAAAATTTTGCCATTACCTTTCCAATTGCACAAGACGAGATCTGGCTAGTACATCAAAATGGCATAAGTCAGGAAAGAACAAAAAGTGCACTGAGCTGGTAATAATCAGCATGCTATGGGATCACTACAAAATACAAAGGTTTGGTACATATCAATTCATGGAGAATGCAATAGATGCCAGGTCTTGGGTGAACGGATCAAAGGTATATTTTGTGATAAGATTGACAAAAAGGGTGGACCAGTGACAAGCAAGATATTTCAAGCAGAAATCAAAGGTTAAAGACCTCAAGGCCAAGGCCAGTAGTTTAAATCAGGAAAGAGAAACATACGCAGATCAGGTGAAACAGAAAAGACGGGTAGATGTCGGTTCATGAGCAGTACAACAAATAAAGGATATTGGGTCTGAACGAAGAAAAGGTATTTCAGTGATACGGATAATAGAGAAAGTGGTTAATCAATAAACAAGCAAGTTCTTCGAGTGGAAATCAGTTATCATGGGAGATATATGGGGTCATATAAGAAGACTAGAAGTGAAAAACAACAGTTAGGAATCCTACGGCTAAGGATCGGTCAGAAGGTCGGAAATTTTCAACCAAGCCGTCAGACGAAGCAGAACATGGAAAGGAGAAAACCACCCACAGCAAGAGTATCACAACCAATCAACACATTCCAAAATGACAAAATTTTCTTTGATTTGAAACAGGTACAAGAAATGTTGGTAATGGCGGAGAAACCTGCCGCAAGGAAAAGAGCAAATACCAAACAGGTTTGATTAACTAAATCCTCAGGACCCTCCTAGAAAATGGGACTTGGGTTAAAGGTTAAAATGAGCATGAATAGCAGAATTGAACATAAATTTACCAAAGAAACACCATATTTTTTCACCTTTTTCCCAAGAAGAAACACCATCTTTTACCACCTTTTCCCCCAAGAAGAAACACCATCTTTTTCTACCTTTTCCCCCCAATTTAAATTGGGAAGCTTTCAGGACCCTCCTGGATAATGGGACCTAGCTTTAAGATTTCCGGTAGTAACAAGATTTAGAAGAATGATGTAAGGAAGTTGAATTCAGCCGTAAAAGTTGTCACTCATAAGATAAGATGTGAAATTTCAGGACCCTCCTGGATAATGGGATATAATATTAAGATTATTTTGAGAAAAAACAACAACAAAAAGGTTCAGTAGTAAGGGAATATAATATAGTTTTAAAATATGTAATTTACCAAATAGTAATCAGGAGCCCACCTAGAGAGCAAGGGAATACATTGAAGTTTTCAAGTCAGGAGCCTACCTGGAGAGCAAGGGAATACTGTTGAAGTTTTTTGGAAGTCAGGCGTCCACCTGGAGAACAAGGAAAAATAGTTGAAGTTTTTGGAAGTCAGGCGTCCACCTGGAGAACAAGGAATAATAGTTGAAGTTTTTTGGAAGTCAGGCATCCACCTGGAGAGCAACGAACAATATTTGAAGATTTTGGAAGTCAGGCATCCACCTGGAGAACAAGGAACAGTAGTTGAAGTTTATGGAAATTAGGTGTCCACCTGGAGAACAAGGAAGAATAGTTGAAATTATGGGAGTCAGGCGTCCACCTGGAGAACAAGGAATAATAATTTAAGTTTTTGGAAGTCAGGCGTCCACCTGGAGAACAAGGAACAATAGTTGAAGTTTTTTGGAAGTCAGGCGTCCACCTGGAGAACAAGGAACAATAATTTAAGTTTTTGGAAGTCAGGCATCCACCTGGAGAACAAGGAATAATATTTGAAGATTTTGGAAGTCGGGCGTCCACCTGGAGAACAAGGAACAATAGTTGAAGATTTTGGAAGTCATGCGTCCACCTGGAGAACAAGGAACAATAGTTGAAGTTTTTGGAAGTAAGGCATCTACCTGGAGAACAAGGAAAAATAGTTGAAGTTATGGAAGTCAGGCATCCACCTGGGAAACAAGGAAGAACAATTCAAGTTAAGAAGTGAAGCGTCCACCTGGAGAACCAAGGGAAGGCAACAATGGTCAAAAGAAGATAATTCAAGTTCAAGGGGAAAACAATTCAAGTTTCATAGGAATGGAAAAAGCAGTTCAAGTTCAGCAATCTGGCATCCACCTGAAGAAAAGGGAAAGCATTCCAGATTACAATTCAAGTCGTCAAAAGAGGAACTGCTGTAGCAAAATACAAGTCAACAAGGCAACATCAGTCACAAGAGAAGTATAGAATAGATCTTTGTAATGCATAAATCATAGTTTAGTCTAGCTTCTTTTATTTTGTCATGATGTAATAAGGAGGACAGTAAGCAGCAGCAGCAGCAGCAACAGTGAGATCACAGCTTCATGGTAGTCCCAGCTACCAAAACTTCCCGAACCACATTGACCTGATTCCTTTTTAGCCAAGGATATGTAGAAAACCTTTGAAGCAGAGGTTCGGTCAAATCTTTCAAAAAATGCTTCCCACAGAGTATTCAAATTGGCAAAAATCGCTTGTATCCGCTCACTTTATCTTTGCACAAAAACTCTTCGTGTTTTCGGTCAAAGAGGGGTAGCTGTTAGCACGTGATTTTTGCCCAATGTGAATTACTCCCACAAAATCAAAATAAAATAATTTTTTTTCATTGTTTGCAATCTGGTGAAATTTTGTAGCGTTTTTCAATCAATTGTTTGCATTTTTGTCTGTGCATGTTTATTTTGTTTAAATTAATGAAAATACAAAAATACATTACATTTGAATTTAGGATTTGATTTCACATTTTTAGATTAATTAAGCAAATTGTTGTTTTACAAAAAATGGAAAAACTCACAAAATATAAAGTATTCTGCATTTTTGTGATTTTTTAGTTTGATATTTAATTATGTGTGATAATTATTATCTAGAGTTAATTAAGTATTTTAAGCTAATTTGGATTTTTATAAAATTAGGATTTATTTTAATTTTTAAAGAGAAAAGAAATAAAATAAAAGAAGTTGGTCTTATTAAAAACCCGAATTTTGGGCCAAAATCCCAGGCCCAAATGAAAAAACCTGTCCAAACCCGTGCAAAACCGGCCCAGACCCGCCCCAACCCAGTCCAGTATCCAGCTTAAGCCAAACGACGTCGTTTGAATAAGCTTTGATCAGGACCGTCGATCTCATTTGATCTAACGGTCCAAAGCTTTGCCCACGACCCGTTACTCAACCCCGACCTGTTTGCATCTGAGACCGATCCGGTCTCTAACATATCCAAACATCGTCGTTCCGTTTAGTTAAATGATCCAAGCCATTGATCTTGTTTGATCGAACGGCCTGGATCCAATTCCACTTCCAGTATATAATTTCCCAAACAGACCCCCCCTCCAGAACCCTCCCATCTCGTCTCTCACAAACTTCAGAGACACTGACCTAACGTCGCCTCACTCCGCCTTATTCCGCTATCGAAAATTGCCTCACGGCGGTTACGGTGATCCAATCTCTTCCAAAATTACATCCCAGAATCCCCTTTAACTCCTCATCCCAAATTCCCAAAGCGTTTCTTTCGAATCATATCCAAACTCATCGAATCTTCGATCGAAGTTTGAACCCCAAAACCTAGTATACCCAATCACCCCATCTTTACATACCATAGAACCACCCCGAGCCCTTCTTACCAAATCCATCATTAGTTTCCTTTGAATCTAACCAGAACTCGTCGAATTTTAAATCTAGGTTTTAACCCTAAAAGTTCAAAATCAATTTCCCTTGAACCTGATGACATGCATCGAGTCAAGCCTCTAGTTTTTCATGATTAGAAGATCGATTCACTACCAAAACCGATGTTGCTCGTTTGTTCTTGACAAATTACAAACGAGTAACATCAGTTTTGGGTGAATCAGAGTCTCAAGGGTAATTTCAAGTTTGGCCGGTGAGTTCCCTTTATTGTTTTCTCTTCTTCTTTAAATTCAATTCACCTCTGCCTCTTCTCCTTTTTCTTCTACATGTATTTTGATTGGTCCACTTTCTGATCGAAGTTACGATTAGCTTCGAACCCAATTTCTTTGCTTTAGGTTAGTTTATCTATTTCTGTTGATTTTAGTTTGTCTGTTCAATTTAGTTGGTTCTGTTTGTTTTTGTTTTCTAATTTTAGGTCTGTTAATTAACCTCTTTATTTAATCGATAATAATGTACTTGCCATATGAATCATTAGACTTCTAATTCTTCATTTTAGGGTTCAGTCAAATTAGTTAATGTGTGCTTAATGATATTATTTCTAAAATGCAACATATTAATATCCTTGTGATGTTAGGTTCTTTGTCAAAATGATTGTGTTAAATAGGTCAAGGGTCGAATCTCGAATAGATTCTTCATTGTTAGTCTCTTGCTAATGTCGATACAGATTGTTCATATGAAGGGTTATTTATGACACTGTTTCAATGCTAAGCCTTTAGGTTTCAGAAACTGATTCTTATTACTTAGCAATTTTGTTTTAGAAAATTGCTTGTTTATTCTGTAAATGTTTAGAATTTTCAGAGGTTCTAATTGAATAACTAGGAATTTAAGGGGTAATACCATAGTCATAGGGGTTAATTTAGGTAGTCTAGCCTAAGGGAACATCAATAATTGAATTAAGGGCTGCTAATTAATAAGTGGTGCATTAATGAACTTAATTAAAAGTCACTAAGATAGTGGTTGGTTAAAGAAAGAAAAGGATAATCTGATAGTGGATGTAGCACTAATTGCATGCCTATTAAAAAGCTGAAAATCAGAATTAAAAGGGGGAGAATTCACAAGTCTGGTAGAATTTAAGAGGCGAAAAAAAAACATAGAGAGAGGAGATAATTGAGAGGCACACAGGCAGAGATAGAGAGTTGAATTCACAGGGAGGTGAAATATTCTGAAACACTGAGAATAGAAGAGATTAATATAGATATTGATATACACAGTCTGGAAAGAAGAAAAGAGAGATAGATAGGGATACTTTGAAACAGGGAGGAGATTCTGAAAAAAATTGAGAGAGAGTTGAGAGATACATAGGAAGAACTCCGAAAAACAAACAAACCAATAGAGAGATACATATTGATAAGGGATACAAATTCTAAAAATCGTACACGGCTAAAAATTGTCACTATTGTTCCATTTTAGCTTCAAAAATTTCTAATTCTTAGAAGTTTCTGAAAACAATTATGTTCAGTGATAGAATTTGAGTTGGGTTTGATATTATTCCAGAAGGTTTTTGATCGAGTTGTGTTTAAACTACTGTTCCATTGATCTTCCCTTGAATTTGGAGGTCTTTTGACATTTTGAAACAACTTCTGATTCTCTTTTAGTGTTGAAAAATGGTTTAAATTGGGTTTTGGAAATGTTGGTCCGAGTTCTCTGTCCATTTACTGTTTCATTGGTTTTTGAGTCTTTCCGCTGAGTATTTGGTTCTCTTGATGCTGTTGAGTTTTATTGTATTGATTATTGTTGTTGCTATCACCCGAGCTCACAAAGTTCCTTGTTTACTACTGTAATCAGGTACATGCCCCCTGAAACTCTATTTGTTTGGTTGAAGCTTTGGATTTGAAGAAATAAAAATGAGAAAGAAAGATTTGGAAGACCTATCTCAACTGTCCTTTACTCCATTCTGCTTCACTTTAGATTTTTATATGATCATGCTATGTTATTTAGATAATATGTATGTTAAGTAAATAACTTCATTTGTAATTGAATCAAGACTGTGGTAAGACTGAATAAACATTTCTGGTATCCACACATGTGGAAGTAATCTGATAATTGTAATTGGTCTTGCTGAAATTAATGCTAAGCGATTCTTTGGTTTGGGTATTAGTTTAGTCGTATTCAAACGCTCATGTGGTCACCCATTAGTTTGGCTGGGTGTGTTTTTTGATTTCTGATCGATGTAGTTGTGATTTTTTTTTTTAAAAAGGGTCCACAATATTGATAGCTACTGCATATTTTTTCAAAATAATTTTTGGATGTCATTCAGTTTGTATTATATGCTCCATAGTTAGTCATCATGGATAGTAGTTCAACATCACTGATGCATTTATTTTTGGATTTGAATTAGTTCAAGTGTAATGGGCTAGTGCTGGTGAGAATTTGAAGCGAATCATCTGATGGGCCAATGATCTTAAGAATTACAAAGAATCATATAGTAGTTATGAGCATGTTTTAAGTTACTTTTAAGGCTGAACTATCCATTTGGAAATCCTTGAGGTTTAGCTTAGTTTAATTTGTTTCGAATTAGAGAGAATATGTAACTTGCATTGTTGGATTTGGTGTTGATATCCCATTTGGTATTACAATATGGAATATGCGCCAAGAGTTTCGAACTCAGGGTTCATTCACGTATCCTCCTGGCCTTCAAAGATGCAAACCCACTTTGGGCCTGAGCAGTAGGATCATTTTAAATTGAAAAGAGGCCCACCGCCTTTAGACGGCCTCTTAATTTGAGGATCTAGATCTAGGCGTCAATTGGAGAATTGTTACAGTTTTGTTAAGCTATATTTAATTAACATAGCCAATAGAGGTAAGCCGTATTAGCGACACAAATAATTTGCGGCCCTCTAAATGTAGTTCTCTAAAATTGGAATTCGAAGTGCGCCATGCCGTAACAAAAATGACAACTGCATGGCCTTCTTTCAATTAATCTTGTATTGGTCCTTAGAATTTGAGGCGTGCCATTTAGTAAATTTTATGGCCCTCGCAAAGTTTAAAATGCATAGTTGCTTTAGGCGCATCATTTAATAACATTACCTTCCTAAATTTGGGTGCACATTTATGTGACCCAAATCCAAAGCTCAACGATGTTAAAATAGGTCAAAAGCCACGGGTGTATTTATGTGAGGTGATTCGAGATGTGTTTTAATAATGTTGCAATTCTCACTAAAAATTAAATAAAAGCGGTTAAAACTAAAATTTTCACATAGGTTCATAATTGTTTAAAATTAGATAATTAAGCCAAATATAACAGTTGAGCGACCTTGCTAGAACCACGGAACTTGGGAATGCCTAACACCTTCTCCCGGGTTAACAGAACTCCTTACTCAAGAATTTCTGGTTCGCAGACTTCAAATGGAAATTCAAATTTTCTTCGATTTAGGATTCAAAATAAACCGGTGACTCGGGACACCAAATAAACTATCCCAAGTGGCGATTCTGAATTGAACAAATAATTCCATTTTGAATAATGTCATTTAAAGTGGAAAAACTCCCTTATACACTATCCTTCGGGGGTGTAGTAAAAAAGGAAGTGTGACAGTATGTATAACTAAACACCATCTAGTTAGAAAGAACTTTCATATAAAAATAAGGAAATCACAAGTATAACTCGAAAGCCTTGAGCGATCATAACATTAACCACAATAAAGAGTCATACAATTTTCACATCATGTTTCCATAGCCAGTTTGGGGCCTTTCACATTATTCATCATTTGTTCGCAATACCACCGCTATCATGAGCGGAGTCCGATCTCGACCCGATCGACTAGGTTGCCTCATTTGAGACATACACTTCAATCGCAATCTTATATTTCCTTTTTCCGGAATTCATTCTCAATACCACCGCTATCTTGAGAGGAGTCCGATCTCGGCCCGATCGGCTAGGCCGCCTTACCAAGGCGTTGTTTAATCGATTCGTTTCACATATGTCATTTAATAGGCAATTGGGTCCACAACTTTGTCACATCATTCTTGAAATTAGGCTAAATTTTACATCATTCCCAATTAAATATTAGCTTTGCCATTTAGGACAGTAGGTGCACACAAGAGCAATTTAAATTGTAAGCATAGATAAGACTTCATAGATGGCGCAACATGTGCAACTTCAAACTCAATTTAAGGTCTAAGTATTTCAATACACGATTTATATTCCTAGCACCTTTTCAAGCTATCAAGAATAGCACATTGATCATATTGAGACACATCTTTCACGCATATAAGGTTTCAACCCGGAATTCATGTGAAACAACGATGAACACAACAATTCTACTTTAATCCTACCGTATTTACATAAATACCAACGGAGCTTAATTTCTAAAAGATGGGGTTCTTAATTTCTAAAAGATGGGGTTTTAGCCATACATACCTCAAATTCGCCCCTTAATGATACTACAATGATCCAATACACTTAAGCAACTTCAATCTACAATATAACATTCAATGGAACCAATATTAGTAACAAATTCCATAACTTAAGCCATTTAGGCATATTATCAAACACCTTGTAGGTATAGATCTTTTCATCTCATAACCATAGTATTAGTTCATCCAACTATCACCATTAACCAATAATTTATTCCACCATCATTCCTAACCAATTTATAACTTTCAACAACATATGTATGATCATCCATTCACACCCAACCAACAAATCATATCAAACAATCACCCTTTCAATCTCTACAGTAATTATGTATTTATATTGGGAACTTATGGCTTCCCATCACTACACCAAGAATTTCAACACTTAATTCATACTCATATTCCCATAATATATCCATATATATAAGTTTAAGGTTTAGGATTTATCTTTTAGAAGAAATCTTGCGAAACCCTGCTTCGAGTTCTTGAAGGAATTTCTTGAAAATCTATGTGTTTTACGAGAAGCTTTTATCAATACTAGTGTAAGAATGATGGAATTTTATACCAAGATAATGGAGATTGCTCACCTTGAAGTGGGTAGGAGTTGGTTCTCTTGAATGGGTGAAGAAGAACCCCAAAGGTCATCCAAATAGAATGGGGAAAATGAACCCCGAAATTGTGTTTTAAAGGCCCAAATCTTCGAATTCTATGCGGATGCGTCGCATCCCCACTTCACTCCTCTTAGGAGCTCGGATGCTGACCCGGACGCGATGGCAGCACTTCACTGCCAGCTTTTTTTTTCGGTTGCTATGCGGATGCATCGCATCCATGCAGTTCTCCGCTAGCCTTTGGTAATTTGGTCATAACTTCTTGTAGGATAGTCCAAATGGCAAACGGTTTGAAGTGTTAGAAACTAGACTCAAATATATTTCATTAGATAGGTTGACAATCACACAACTCCTTATATACATTTAGATATTCTCATCCAAAGTGAGGTGTTGTGCGTACTCATTTGAGATTTTAGCCTGTCATGAAATTTCCAACATGGTTTAGACTTAAGCCTCTTCTTAGACCATAAATCACTTATAATATGACTTATACACTCATTATCATATCCAATTGATATACATTATAGCATTAATACTCGTTTTCACACAAAATAAAATAATTAGCCTACCTTGGCACCCCGAACACTACAAAAAACACAATGTTTAGCGACGGAATTTAGCGACAAGAGATAATCCATACCTACATAATGACGGATTAGCGACGTATTTTGTATTTTGTCACCAAATAAGATACAAAAAGAATTCGTATAATATATAGCAACGGAATAGCGATAAATACTTATATTCGTCACTAAAATTGGCGCTAAATATTAGCGCCTTTATTTTACCTACAAAATTAGCAACGAAAGGGAGGAGACATAAATTATTAATACCTAACGATGGATTTAGCATCAAAATGTCCGTCGCTGAAGTCATTTTACTTATCAACATTCCAAAGTTGATTGCGACAAAATATTTCGTCGCTAGTTTTCTTAAAATAAAATTTCATTAAATTTTATTAGCGACAGAAATTTGGTCCGTCGCTATTTTCGTTGCTACAAAACTAATTCGATTAAAATAAATTTTTTTAGTTACTATTAGCGATAGAAATTAGATCTGTCGCCAATTTCACCGCTAAAGTTTTGCCCTAAAAATAAACTTAGGAGAACACGCCCACTCATCTCTATCAGACTCCCACTATCATACAATTAGGGTTCATTTAAAAGTTCTGCAAGAAGGAAGCAAATGGGTTGAATCTTGGCCCTCATCAGCTAGCTTCTTGTCCCCGACAACAGCAGGTACACACATAAAACAAGCCCTTTAATCTTTATCCTTTTATTTGGAAAATGATACGAGGACTTATTTCACTTACTCTGATTGAATTTTCAGCTAAATTAGTTTCTCTCCTCTCTATCAAACAGACTCCACTCTCAATACTATTCAACAATATAAGTTTTCTACTTTAAATACAAAAATTTTGGTGTGAATCTAGGGTTAAAGGGTTTTGCTGCTGAAATCCAGGTGAAAGGATTGCTGAAATTCGAAGTCCTGTGTTGCTGCTCCGCAAGATTCTCAGGTGAAAGGGTTTTTCCCTTTTATTTCTGTAGCTTTTTTGTTGCTTCTTCTATCTGTTTTTTTGTTCAATTTGGAGTGTAGGTCCTGGTGATATGTAGCAAGAAATCTTATCTTGGGAATCTATAACACTGCTCCCATGTATAAGAAATCTTATATTAGTCATGTAACGTGAGAAGGTTTAGTGTACACTTAACAATGTTTCTTTAAAATTTATTAATGTATTTTCTATCTTTGGGCTGTATGCTATTATAATTTTAGCTTTGTACCATATAACTACTTATATTTCCCTTTTAATACCTATGATATTGCTAGTGTCGCATCTCTTGAAAGCCTCAAAGCTGCTTCTCCATTGTGTGCAATATATCTACTGCTTGATTTGTGATTCTGTGAATGTTAAATTTCTATGGTTTTAACTTTAAATAGTTAATATATGATGAATGTGATACAAATGTTCCTGTAGAAGTAGATGTATCGCATATATTCACAGTCCTAACTTTAATTGATCAACTACTCAGGTTGGTCGCAGTTAACTTCAGCAACTTTAGCCTTGTTCTTTCTGCTCAAGGAAAAGGCAAAACCATTTTTCAGTAGTCAGATAAGCCTTTGATACTCTAATTCATTATTACGATATTATAGGATATAGGAACCAGCAAGTATCAAGGTTGAGACTGGTTTGAATATTCATTTGTATCTTTGTATGTATCTAGTCTTTATCACATTGTTATTGGTACATGTCCTTTAGATTAGGTTCTGTTGAATTGATATAATATTATGTAATGGCAGTGTGGTGGTTGATTTTTTCTCTCAAATTCTACCTAAATGTGAATAAAAGTGCAAAAGCAAGGCAATAGCCAAGAAATCTAGTCATCTGGCTTGTTAATCTAGTTCATATTTAGATCTTTCTTTTTAAGTTTATATTTTGG
Source organism: Nicotiana glauca (assembly GCA_026770625.1). Taxonomy (NCBI): domain Eukaryota; kingdom Viridiplantae; phylum Streptophyta; class Magnoliopsida; order Solanales; family Solanaceae; genus Nicotiana; species Nicotiana glauca. The sequence goes on from MU789145.1 coordinate 167,666, forward strand.
GGAGTTTGTAGTTCTTGAATACACAATAAAAAACCTTAATGTTGGCGTAAGTCCTTTTTTGGTTTCCCATTCATCCCTTGATAACTTGTTTGATAATGCTTGTGTTGTCCCTTTTTTAATTCCCTTTCCTTTTTCCTCGCTTTTTGACCATCTTGCTATAAGTTATTTAAGAATAAGGACCTAATGAAATGATTTTATCAATTATATCTGTAATCGATATATGACCTCTCCTGTAGTTTTATATTAACTGAATCATTTGTTACAAATGAGCAGCATACAGATGAAAGATCCAACAAATAAAAAGTTGATTTTTGCCAATAGGCTGAGCTCTGCAAGTTTTATTATTGTACAGACTAAAGGACACAGCTTCTAACGCTTTTCTAGATGCAATATCTAACAGTACACTATACAGGGCTTCTCATTATGACTACTGGCTTTATGTTTCTTGGGTGCTCCTATTTGTATTCCATATACTGTAGTTGTCCTCATGGTCTTCATTTGATACTTGTTGAGTGAAATGCTAATTAACTGATTTGAGGATCCTCTGTCTTTTCTCCAAATTGAAATAAAATGTTGACCTCATAATGAGTTTCTTAATCCTTGCTTTTGACCTTTGTTCAAAGATCAGCGAGTCTTTTCAATTATTTGGAACTTAGGAAGCATTAACTTTCAAGTTAGAGTAACTTGAAGGAAATTCTTAGGAAAAGATTTAACTTTTTTTGTTCCTTTCTTTCAACGTAGTTAAAAGTGTTTGTTATCTGAGTTGGTTAATAACTTTTGCATGATTATCTTATTCTCTACTTTCATAGTGTACTGATAATATCTTCAACAACTAAGTATTGTAGCAACATATCGGATATTGGCTAAATCTTTGACTATTTTGGAGATGGATGTTTCATTCTTTGGACTCCTCCGATTGTTTAAGTAATGTCACCCTGTCTTTTCTATCAGTTTCAATGGTGCTTCTGCAGCTTATTTGGATTTCACATCAGTTGGTCGGATACTTTTTTCACATCAGTTGGTCGGATAAATGATTTTTGCTTGAATTTTCTGTAACTTAGCTTCGGCTTGTTGGAATTTTCAGAGACTATACTGCTCAAGTTAAGTTAGAGCAGCCCATTGCAGGCCAAGAAAAGGAGCAATTGAAAATATGCCTCGAGGTAGAGGTCGAGGTAGCACATGCCGGGTATGTAAATCTTCAGCTAAGGGTAATTTTGCTACTCGTGAAAATATGCCTACTGTTCCCATTCCCATTCCCACAATCAATCCTCAACAAGGTGGTACGAGTTCCTCAGGTAGACCGGATCACATCAATCAACTTGTATGAGCTTGATCACTATTTGGTGCGATTGTTTGTCCTTTCCGAATCTCTAGAGCTGCTGCACTATTTGGAAATTCCCTGCACTGTGTTGCTTGCTGCTATAACTATAGTTTGAGATTGGTAGCAGTTTATAATCTGATTATAAGCTTATGAATAAAAAAAGGTTTATAGATTTTTTAATGTAGTAATTGCTTTTACCATTATAATTCATCTTTCCTCCTTTTGCCTATTCTCAGTCAGTGTCATGAATCAGTGTGAAGAAATACTAAAAGATGTCTGCATTAACCTAAGCCTGCAGTTGGTTACATTTGAGATGCAGCACTCAAGAAAGTCAACTTTTAACATGCTAGGGTGTTTATTTGTTTGGTTCTTTATTTTCGGTTTAAGTAAGGTCACTCTCTTTGTATAGGCTATTAAAAAGGGTCGAGATCCAACACCAAGTGAGTTGCATTTGCACGTCCATACACATGGTAATGATGGAAAATCTTTTATTGCTGATAAATCCCCAATCGTACATGTAAGATAACTTTTTAATTGACTATACTTTCATTTTTTTTTTTCATTTTGTAAATTGAATGTTCTTATTAACTCTGATCTTCTACAGGAAAAATATCATGAGATATTACAACAATAAATACAAATTCAATCTGATATTGATCAGTGTGAAGCATATTATCAAGCCGCGGGAAGAGAAAAAAAAGAAGAGTATATGGTCTTGGATCGCAAGCAAAATGCTACTACGAGCGAAATCTTCATGGCTCTCTTGGATGTTATGCTACATCGTCAACAACACCTCCAAATTCTCAATCAACACCAACAGGGAATCTGGTTGAAATAGTGATACGATTGATTCCTGCACTGACATATCATATAGTTCCCGTAATCATCGAGGGGGTACGCGAATTAGTTTCCTTACCCTCGTATCAGCCAAATACTGATATGGCACCTACAGTTCCAACATCTTCTACTGCTGCTAACATTGATGAGGTTCATGTATTGGGTTTTGATGATGAATGTAACTCTCCAGCCTAGCATAGTTAGCTTACTTTGTTTGGACATTATTGTTGGTCCTTGTAGTTTTTTTGTACTTAATGATATTGTTATATGCATTATGCAATATATTTTGAACCTTATTGAATTTATATTAATATCAGTGACTTTTTATTAAGTGTATTCAATAGTTTATGTAATATATTTGAACAGAGTATATTTCAAATAATAAATAAAAAGAATTTTATAAATCATCAATATAGTAAAAATAAATCAGCGACAATTACCTATACACACAGCTAGCGACGGACAATTTTGTGGCTATAAGAACAAACGATGAATTTTATTATGTATTGCAGCGACGAACGGCATCAATATAGCAACAGAAACAAGCTATATAGAGACGAATATTTTCATCCCTAAACTTTGCTACAAAAATATTTTGTCGCTATGCCGTCGCTAATTTTGCGACGATCTTTTATTTTTCGTCGCTATAAGCCTAGCAACGAGGATTTTAGGGACCAACTTGAATCCGTCGCTAAACAATTTTAGTGACAGAAAACATTGCTTTAGAGACGGAATGCGGCCGTTGCTAAACGTTATTTTTTTTGTAGTGGAAATCTTAAATTACTTAGCAAAATTTTTTGGGTCTTTACAGATACTCTCTCTTTTCTCTATTACTAAGTCAATGAAGTTGACCTGTGTGACTATCATGTTTCGAAGGATTGCTGTCTGCTAACTTTGTGTTGTTATTGCATGCTGCTTCTCTTTGTCATAGTTTGACCTCACATGTCTAATGTTTATGCACTCTATTTATATACAAATTTCCTTCTTGACTGATCTTCCATCTTGGAATTATTTCAAACCTTTCTTTTGTGAAATTATGATTTCACTCGTCTGTTAAGTGTAATTGATTCTTTTTCTTGTCTTGCCTTACTGAATCCCTTCCCAAAATTAGTATATTCCTGTACTTGGACTTGATTACTTACTCAATTGTTTTACTACTTCTTTTATGGCAACTATCAGTTTGCCAACAAATTGATTTCTTTCCTTATTATGAGTCTTTTATTACCCGTTAAGCAAGTGATCCCTTAATTAAAGGCAGTCACTCGTATAATTGATTCTGAATAGTGATTGTTTCCATGTTTGTGGCTTATTATTTCTCTTTCACTCGTTTTAAAAAGGCTATAAATACCCGGTACTTCTTTTCTTTCATACACGAACAATTTAAGTTCAGAACACACACTTACACTTAAAAAAATTCTCTTGTTTTACTACTACTAGTGCTATTATCTGTTTAGCCGGCTGAAAGCCAAGGCTACACTTTGGAGTCCTGTTTACTTTCTTTGTTGTACTTTACTTCTTTGACTGGTATGTTCTGACTAATTTTCAGCATCAACAACATGTTTCTTACTGTTTCTTTCATTCTTGTTTGTCTCATGTTTGTATATAAATAAGTTCCATCATTAAGCATGTTGTATTCTGCCTTTTCTATTCTGAATTAATGGTTTTGTTATTTACTTATCATGCCTTGTGAGCCTTAAATCCCCACCCCCCAATGTGTTTGGCATCTGTGGTTGGTATGGGGCATGACAGCATTGAGCATTGCTATCCATGACCCAAACTTGATCCCCCTGGGATCATAACCTCAATGTTTTCTCAAGTTGTTGTATGTTCTGGTGGGCTTATAGGCATGCCAACATCTTCTATTATTGTGCATGCCCCAAGCTGACCCTTGCCTAAGTACATAGGCTCTTTTCTATGAACTCCCAACCCCTGACCCCCTTTGTATGAAGTTATCAACTCTGTAATTATCTCCATACCACCCTTTACCCCTCTCTTTTCCCCCTCAGTTTTAAAACTCTATTCATGCACTTCCACTATCTTCTCAGACTTATGTTGTGCCCCTCTTATGTGAGCCTTACCTTGGGACCCATGAGCTCTCTCTGAACTTGGACACATAAGGGCTGACCCTTCCACATTGCACTCATCTCTATCTACTAATGCAACTTGGGTGTGAGCACTGTCCGGGATCCTTTTGAGACCCTTAGGGAACTTTGACGCACACAAGTATGAGAAAGGCTTTGAAGCAATGGCATCTTAAGGCAGTTTATTCCATAGCTCAGGAAGGAACCAAGAATCAAGCTTCCTCTGGTTGTATCTTTTATGTATTGTTTCCGATTTGTAATAATTTGTAATAAACAACGGGGATGGCTAGTGAAAAAGGGTGGGTAATTATGCATGTCAAGGGTAGAAAATATTCCTATAGGATTACTTTTAATTCTACATATCCAAATTGCGTTTAGAAACTATATCTATATGATATTTCAATTCTGCATATTCAAACTGCACTTAGAAACCATTCCAATAGGATTGTTTCACATCCTGCGTGTTCAATTCTGCACCTTAGACACCATGTCTATAGAGGTTTAATTATTTAAAATTCTGCACGTTCAATTTCACACCTAGATAACCTGCCTATAGGACTTCATTTTGAACTCTCCACACTTGTTGACACTTAGACATCATGTTCTAGGATTTAAACGGCTATAAATTAGTACCATGTTCAATAAATTAAAATCAGTACACTAGATTTTAAAACCAGCAATAATGGATCCTATCATCTGCAAAAAATTGAAACTAGTTTTAATTAAAATCAGTCTATTCTGAACCAGTGCTTAAGTAGCTTAATCTCTCCTTGTTAACACGATTTAGCAAACATGCCTATAGGATTTCAAACCATTCGTTTTAAACTGTGACCACGCTCAGAATCAGTAATAGATGCATGTCCCTAAGAGTTTCTCTAAACACTTAGGCAAGCCTTAGGCAATAGTAATAATAAAACTAAACTCGCTTCCGTTATTTGCTTAAGTGCTAACACCAGCAGGCAGGCCTGATTCGTGCTTCCTAACTGAATCATGTATTAGACCAAGCCTTATATAACAACAATGATCTCTTCCCTCATGTATTTTTAGAATCAGACCTTACTTGTTTGTTTAACTCATGCTATTGGATTATTTTGTTTGAGGAGGTATACTTGAGCCTTATGTATTTATGTGCTTCCCCCTTGAATGTGCAGTCTTTTTATATGTTTTGTATGTCACCTTAGATTTTTTACTTTTGAAACTTCAAGTCAGCCTAATATCCCTCCCTTTTAGGATTAGTAGTCTTAAGTACCTCCGAGACTAATAGGAATGGGACGGGTAATAGCATGCAATAGCGATCAAGAACAATCCGCGCTTTAATACCTTAATGGGTGGGAAGGGTAGATATGGATATGATGAACGGTGCATTAATACTACGTGTCGCCCCTTTTTTAGGAGTGATTATCGGGTATTGCATTGATGTTATCCATATTATGAATTAACCTAGGACCCGCTTTCCCTTTCTTTCTTTGTCTTAAAAATATTTTAACTTCTTCTCAAAATCACCCTTTAATAACGACTCTTTCATACTTTGTTTACTTCCAAGAATTTGTGTATTAAATCCCCTCTTACTTGAGCCTTATCTGCTTATATGTTAATTGCACCAAATTCACAAAGAACTGTCTGGCCAGGAACCACACTAGTGAATCCTGAGGGATACCTAATACCTTTCCTTTGGGATAATTTCAAGCCCTTACCCTATCTCTGGTTATCAAAAGTGTAGTTATAGTTGAACCTTGTAAGGTGTCCTAATGCACAATAAATCATTAGGTGGCGACTCTTCAAAAAAATGCAAAACTAGCTCCCAAAAGGAACGAGTTGCCCCATACTCAAAAAAATGTCATAAACTCGATTCTCCCGCCACAAGGAGGGAAAAAAGGGGGCGCGACAGTCACGATCCAAAATCCACTAGTCGTGGTGGCACCTAACCCAACTGCTAGGTAAGCCAACTAATAACTATCAAATTCCATTAAAGTCAACCAAACAATTAAATAGAGAAGTTAACTGAATTTTATACATTCCACCAAGGACTGGTAGTACAAATCATGAGCTTCTAAGAATAGAGTTCACAAAGCCGATATGAAGAAAATACATCTTCTGTTTGAAAAGTACATAAATAGAGTTTTATAAAGCTAAGGCTACCATGAACAAGAGGCAGATACATCAAGGACGCAGGTACACCTTCAAATCCAGCAACCATCGAATGCAGCAACATCAGCATCGGGATCTGCACGCAATGTGCAGGAAGTGCAGTATGAGTACAACCAACCTCATGTAGTCAAAAAGTAACAAACCTAACCTTAGGTTGAAAGCAGTGACAAACTGGAACATAGGTCGGGTCCAACATCAATATCCAATAACAGTTCTTAACAATGTAAAGCATATAAATAAGGAAGTAACTCAAAGATAAAGTGTTCAGCTTTTTCACAGTTTTCCCAAAATAGTTTCGCCTTTCAAGAGTATCAATGAAAACTCAAATTCTTTAGCGAAAACGTCATGAAATATGAGAGAGTTTTAAAAAAATTGTATTTTCTTTTCCAAAACCCCTTTTCATAATAAATAAGATGTTTTATTTTCTTTCCAGATAGAAAGTGTGAGATATCTCTCTATAACCACATATCAATGTATGTAAAATGTCATGAATTACGGGATGCAGTATAACATGAGGAAAATGTATCTCTATGCATGTATGTCATATATTCATGCTAATGTCATATATCTCATAGATGAATCATGTATGAATGCTCTTAGAGTACTCAACCTGACTGTATCACACCTTCCACTCATTATAATCAACCACTCGGTACTGTATATGGCCCATACGACCCAGGAAAGATCCATCCCAGAATATACACATCACTGACTATAAGTCACCTAGTACTGAGGAAACAGGCCAATCCAGCCTCATGGAGAAGATACATCTCCATACCAAGGTAAGATCTATCCCTGAATATAATCAAGTACTTCGGAAAAATCCATGTCTAGAAAAAATCCATCCCTCAATAATATCATTCGTGCTCACTGGGGTGTGTAGACTCCGGAGGAGCTCCTTCAACCCAAGCGCTATAACAAGCCAATGAAGTCATAATCAATATTCTGTTGCGGTATGCAGCCCGATCCCATAATTATCACTCATAATCAGGCTCTTGGCCTCACTCAGTCATCAATCTCTCCAGTCTCACCCAAGGGCTCACAATGTCATGAAAATTGACCCGGAACAATGCTATAATGTATCAATAAGTAACAACTGAGACTGAGATATGATATGAATGCACGAATGTGACTGAGTACAAAATATCTATAAATTCAATGAGATGACAGCAAGAAATGACCACTATGGGTCCCAACATTATCGATATAAAACCTAAACATGATATCTAGCATGATGTACAATTCATTTATCTTATCACATTGTGAAAACACATATATCAATAAAATAGGGCCACTATTTAGTGCCCTGGAAACAATAGAGTCACAACTCACATGGTGCACGCCCATACGCCCGTCACCTAGCATGTGCGTCACTAAGTTAGAAGAGTTACTTATCTTAAACAAGTCAATTTCGACACCGAGAAAGCCAAGCGGTGCTCCAAGAACCCCATCACGTACGTTCCAACTTCTGAATGGCTCGAAACTAATCAAAACAACTCAAATACAACAAACAATGTTAAAGGAACCAATCCCAATCGAAAAAGGTCGAATCTTTAATCAAGAGCACAAAATCGGCCAAAAGGCCCAACCCGGGCCCGCACCTCGGAACCCGACAAAACTCACAAAATCCGTCAACTCATTCAATAAAATGTTCAACTATACTAGTTTTACTCAAATCCGACTCTGAATCGGTGTTCAAAACTCAAAAAAATCATATTATGCAACTTTAGGCCAAAACCCCCAATATCTTCTTTAAAATTCATCAACCAAAAGCTAAAATCGAAGATAGATTTATGAAATATAACCAAACCTGAGTAGAGAACACTTGCCCCAATTCATATTGTCACACCTCCTTTTTTACACCCCGAAAGTTATATGGGAGTTTCTCCAATTAAAGGACAATCGAAACGGAATTTATTTATTTGTTAAATTCATAGACGCCACTTGGGATAGTTTAAGGTATCCCAAGTCACCGGTTCAAATACCGAATTGAAGATTGACTCTGTATTACAGTCCGCGAACACAGAAATTCGGGTAAGAAATTATGTTAACCCGGGAGAAGGTGTTAGGCATTCCCAAGTTCCGTGGTTCTAGCACGATCGCTCAACTGTTAAATTTGGCTTAATTATCTAGTTTAAAACAGTTTAAACCTATTGTGCAATTTCAACTTTTTCAGCTTTTATTTAATTAATTAAAGGAAAATTGCAATGTTATTTAAAATATGTTTCGAACCATGTCACATAAATGTACCCGCAATCAATAACACATTTTATCTAACGTTGAGATTTGGATTTGGATCACATAAATGCGCACCCGAGTTTAGGAAGGTAATTTTTAAAATAGCGCGCCTAAAGCAACTACGCACTTTCAGGTTCGCAAGGGCTATGAAAATTTAACTAAATGACACGACTCGATTTCAAAGGATTAAAATATTAATTAAGTGAGGGCCATAGACTATGTGATTCAATTCAATTGTATGAATGGCATGCCTCAATTTTATTAAAGGAAAAAAAGCATTCAACTAGGGATGTTCATATTTAAAACTAATTCGAAATTAAGTATCACAACTACGTCACGGGAATCGTACCCGTAGCTCTGACGATTTAATTACGTGCCTAAAGATTCGCGGCCTAACAAGCTCTTAACAAATTAATTAATAAAAAAGTTAAAATAAAAAAATAAAAAAATAAAAAAAAAGTGATAAAACATTTTTAAACTCAATTCAATACACGTCATTTCTAACTCCAAACCCATGATTTGTTGTTCTTATATAAAAGAAGTGCTCTTAATTATTGTCCTTATTTTTGTGTTTCAACAAAACAGATTTCATTATACTTAATGCAATAATTTATTGGCAGTGAGTAGTTCTTTACATAGCTTCTTCTGTCTCCTACTCTTTTCAAGGGTCCCCATTTGAAAAAGGACAATCAAAATAAGTCATCAAAATTACTGGCGCTCTAATTTCCTTTGTCACTAGCTAGTACAACTCAACTGCCAAAGGGTAAAGCCACAGAATCAGACCTTTCAAACACATAAGGAACTTAATTATGAAAACATGAAGCAGAGGAGTTCATAAAATTAAAACTATACTATGGATACAGTTTAGTGCTGAGCTTAAAAACTTCCATTTCCATTTTTCACTTCCAGTTTGAGCATCACATTCTACAAGTTTAAGGATATATACTTGGAAATTGCAAAGAAAAAGAGGTGAGGAGCAATAAACAGCAACAGAACAACAGCTTCAGTCATCCACTTTAGACCAAAAATCAGTAATGAAATCAAACCAAAAGGAAGAAACCAATCCAAAACCTAAACCAGATCTTTCAATACCCAAGTTTAAACCATTTTGACCTTAACAGAATCAGCTATTATTCAGAAAAATGAGAGGAAACTTCAAAGTCCAAAGCACAACTTTCAATGGAACACTACTTCTCTCCAAATTTCAACCATTTACTCTTTTCAGCATTTTAACTCTCTGTTTCTATCTTTATGTACTCTATACTTTTCAGATTTTTCAACTCTCAAAGATCTCTCTGTTAATTCTGTCCTTCTATCTCTCAGACTATCTCTCTATGTTCTCTCCCTCTTCTCAATCTCTCTATCTTATTATCAAACTTTCTTCAGCTCTCTCAGATTTTCTCTTCAGTATTTTTCAGTGTTTCTTTTTCTTCCAATTCTTTGAAGCTCTCTTTCTATATATCTTTCTTCTGTATCTCTCCCACTATCAATGTGTATCAATGTCCTCTTTATTCTGATTTTTAACCTCTTAAGTAGGCATTCAATTTAGTGCATTCACAATTATCATTTCAACTTTTAAATTTTTAATTGTCCACTCAATTAGTGTTCTTTAAAGTAATCTAGTAATGTTATTTCTACCCTACCATCCATTAAAAGCTTCTTAATTAGGTGAATACTTGAATTAAACTTATACTAATCAATTCTTTTAAACATTAAGCAAAAGTTTAAACCAGACTATTAAACTGATCCCGATTATTCTGACTTAAGTTATTAAACGAGATGCAATTTCACAGTCTCAAAACAAACTGATATCCTAATTATATGAAACGAATCCACAAAATCAATCTACAGAAACAACAGTGAATAGAAACAATTTATATCAAAGAACTGATCGAATTTCAATTGAAATTGATCAGGAAAAGAAAAACAGACAAGGAAGACGAACAATCAGAGTAATACTAAGAATATAAACATAAAAAAAATAGAAACTCACCGGTCAGTAGTAATTGAAAGAAATCTTCGAATCTTCATTTTTAAACCAAATTTTGACTTTAATAAGAACACACAGATAAAGTCAAAACTGGCTTAAACCTTCAATGAATCTGGACTTTGACATTTTAGGTTTTGAACTTAGATTCGACATTCGACGTGTTCTAGTTTGATTTGAGGGTGATAGTTTGTGGATTAGGGAAGAGGGAGTCGTGGTGGTCAAGGGGTGTTAGTTTGGGACCGGTCTGAGGCGGCACCGCCACTGGAGAATCTTAGGGCGGCGATAGGGTTCATCCCTTCGAATCGATATTCGAAGGGCTCCAGGGATATTCGAATGCAACTGGTTAGATATTTGAGAAGAGGAAGGCGAGGTGGTTCTATGGTGTTAAGGCGGGGGTGATCAGCCACCGTCCGTCACCATGGGCGATTTTCGGCCGGCGAAAGGCGACTGAGTGAGGGGGTGGTCTATTTGGTCCCTGCATAGAGACGAATAAGGGGGGGCTTCTGAGGGGGTAGGGGTCTAATGAATTGGGAATATCAAATTAGTGTTTTAATTTGAGCCGTTGGATGATGGAAATCCAACGACTCCGATCAAAACATTAAATAAAATAAGGTCATTTTGTGGGGAAGCTAGACCGGGTATAGAGCGGGCCGGATTAGGCTAGATGGATACGGGGTGTGGGTGAGGTCAGGGACCGTTCGATCAAACGAGAACGACGGTCCTGATCAAGACCTTCCAAACGACGTCGTTTGGTCTGGTTGGAGACGGATTGGGTTGGGGGACGGGTTTGGGCTGTTTTGGGGGGGTATTTGGCGGGTCTGGGATGGGTTTCGTTTGGGCTTTGTGGAATTTGGCCCAATTTCGACTTCCTCCAATTCTTTTCCTTTTCTTTTATTTTCTGAAATTCTAATTAAAATAAAAATACAAACCTAGATTAATTCTTGTTCAAATTATCCTAAAATACTAATTAATTCTAAATAATAATTATCAAACATAATTAGATACCAAATTAAAATAGAAACACAAAATTCGACATTAAATACTAAAAATGCAAAGATACATTATTTTTTGTGGTTCATTTTTTTGTAAAACAATGATTTACTAAATTAACTAAAATATAAAATCAAATTCTAAGTGCAAATGTAACATATTTTTATATTTTTTTTATTTAAATAAAATAAACATGCGCAGACAAATGCGAACAATTGACAGAAAAATGCCACAAAATCTATAAAATTACAAACACTAAAAGAAATTATTTTGTTTTGAGTTTTTGGGAGTACTTCGTGCGAGGCAAAAATCACGTGCTCATACATACGCTGATAATCACCTCGAAAAATTGCCCAATTCTAAGCTCCCCAACTCAAAATATATTAAATGCACAAAATCCTCATTTTAACACTATTCTACCTTGTTTGTTGTGCCAAAAGATCTCTAAACTCACTTTTGATACCTCCAATAGATTCCTTGTAGAATTCTATTCAAGTTAGGCTCTTGAATCACTCCATTTGACCTTATATTGAAGGAGATATGTTGGTTTCAATATTTGAAAAAAGTGCAGATTTTTAAATACGTAGCAGTGACAATTTCGTAACTAATCTGAAAAATCTAGCAACCCAATTCTTAGTAAAATGACTATAAAATCGTCATACGATGTCCAAATTTGATAATTCTTTTTGCTATGGATCTATAATTACAATACGGATCTAATGCTTCAATAAAAATAGAAATCGGAGCTCATTTGTTCAATGTGGTACAATTTATGCTTGAAGAAACGACATCGAAACATAAGAAAAACGAGTGCAACACAACTCAAACCTATCCGGAACTGATCTGAGCCCCTTGGAACCCCGTCTAAACATAACCAGAAGTTTCATATCATAATACGGACCTACTCGAGGCCTCAAAACACACATAACAATATCAAAACAACGAAATGCACCTCAAATCAAACTTAATGAACTTTCGACTTCCAAAAACTCACGCTAAAACATATCAAAACAACTCGAAATGAACCCAAATTTTTTTACAGAAGTCATAATACATCATACCGAGCTACTCGTGCCCCCAAACTACCGAGCGAAGTGCAAATGCTCAAAATAACCGGTCGGGTCATTACAGTAGTACCATGTAGTATGGTCACAAAATTAAACATGGTTATTGCTGCTAGTCAGAGTCAAGACTGGTGGTTGGATTCTGGTGCCACAGTTCAAGTCTGTTACGAAAAGAATATATTTAAGACCTATGCAGAAGTAAAGGAACCCGAGAAGGTTATGATAGGCAACCATGTGACTGCAGATGCTGCAGGAAAGGAAAGTGTTGAGATAAATTTCACTTCTGGGCAGAAGTTAACACTGCTAAATGCATATCATCACTACAACCTTTTTGGCCTATAGCCACACTAATTATAGACAACACTCGAAAAGTGTTGCCAAAAGTAGCTATAGATAAGCTTATGAAGCGTGGTCTTTGACTTGAGTCTTTGACCACGTTTTTAAAGGCCATACTTAAAAAGTGTGCTCTTATAATATAAACACAACACTTCTTAAGTATTGCCAGTTTATAAATTATTTGGCAACACTTATTAATTATAATTCAATATTTTTGAAGTGTTGTTATATTCTAATACCAAATTTAACATTTTATAAGCGTAACCTAAAAATTTGTTATAAAATATTTCTCTTAAAATGTCCCCCCAAATAACGAAAATATTTCCCTCCTCCCCACCCAATACTCAAAAGGAAAAGTAATTAAAACATACTCCTCTGATCCAGAACAATTACCAGCATTCTTTTCCTCCTTACCCTAATTTTTTGTTGCTTTTTTTTCTGCCGCTGCAGGAGCTGCTCCTTCACTATAGCAAATCTCCATCCTTTCTCTATTGGTTAGTATTTCTTTTACTCAAAGGTTTTCTGTAAAAAAAAATTTCCAATTTCTGATGAAAAAATAATCTTCTATGATGTATATACATGGGTATGTTGGTATAGTCTTCATTTTATACTCAATGTTTTTAATTTTTTTCTAATTTTAGATTCTTGGGCTGAAAAGAAGTAATTCTATTTTGTTTAATTTCGGGGTATAAGTTTTAGTTGTTTTTACTAATTTTAGATTTTTGGGTTAAAAAGGAGTAATCTTTACTATTTGATTTTGGTTATCTTTGATCGATGTTCCTTCTTATACTTAAAAAGTTTAATTTATCTACCTTCTTATTGAATTTTTTGGGGCCAATAGAAGTAAAACAGGATTCGACACACAACTGGTATTACAGTGCATTCGCAATAACACAGTTGTGATTATCTGCTGTGAAAACACTACCCAGCACCTCAAAATTGTGTTTGTTGTGCCTATTCTCATCCATGATTCAATTGTGATCCATGAATGAACACCTGAAAATTTATTCTCCCAATATGTCCTAACTTGTTATTGTTCTGCAAGCTGCTAACTTTAGCTATTGTATGTTAATATATTATGTTCTTTGAAGTAATTTTGGACTGAAGAGCTCTGTTTATTCCTTTTTTGGGGTTGTTTGTAATGGTAATGTTCCGTTTAGATAACCGAATGGTTAAAATAAATTTAGGTTACTAAGGTTAGTTAGTGTCGTATGGCTCTCTTTCATTTGTCTTAGTGTGACTACATTGGACTCGGCCCCTAGAATATATATCCATTTTCAAACCTAAAGGCTCAGTTTTGGTTAACTAAACAATATATGCGACTATAGTTAAAGAGTAAATTTTCCCCAAAATTTGAGGTTCTCCGGTTGAATTTCTATCGAGAATCGAAAACCAAGTTGCCTGTGAAAAGAAATTCTGAAGTATATGGGTGGTCTATGCGCATGGGTGTAACTATTTGTGATTGATTGTATAGAGGGGTTTAACAACATAAGCTGAAGAGGGGAAGGGGTGGATGGTAGTAGGAGGAATATAAAGGAATATGTAGTGGCTAAATTTGTCTAAGAAGAATTGTAAATTTGAAAGGTTTTGCCTTCCTAAATATAGTTACTAGTTAATGTTAAGTTATTAAATCTGAGCCTTTAGATTTTAAAGCGAAATGCTGTTCCACATCCAACCTTACACCGTAGGGGACTAATCCGGAGAGGAGGCAAGACCAACTAATTTGGTTTCACCACCTTTTGCAAGAACGCAGTTAATAGACACGTGCCCTCTATTTTAAAATGAGTCCTTTGTGTCATAGCCCTAGAGTTACTTGTATGATTTAGGTATAGATGCCAATTTGTGAATGAACCAGCTTCCCTTGTGTTCTGTATTCATATATGTTACATGGATCCTCTATATTTGAGCCATCTTTGCTATTGTCATAGACTTAATTTATTATATATACTTGCTCTCGGCATGCTTATAGATTAATAATCTATGAAACGATTGTCACTAGAATTCTAAAAATTGCTTCCTGTTCTTTCGGGCTAAGTCCAACAATTTCCATAACCTTCTTATATCAAGAGAATCATGAGCATCAATAACACTAACTAGTTTATACCAATAAGATTGAGATAGGGAAAAGATTCAGCATCCTCCTAGATCAATCATATTGGTCTCCAAATCTTTCAAAATTACTGCAGCACTTTGAGTTCCCACAGTACCTTGTTCCACAGATTGCTTATTGTTGGCATCCTCCACAGTTATGCTTAGACCCTGCTCTTCAGAGTTCTTTTTTGCATTGGCCTTGCAGGAAGTATTTGTTGCCACTATGTTGCCAACAAAGGCTCTTTGTACCCATTGAGAAGTAGTTTCCTGATTTAACTGTTCATGTGCCCTTCTTTCCTTTGGTTCTATTTTCTTCTCACCGGTTGTGCATTATTATCTATTGTAGGGTTAATCATTGGAGCCACATAATTGAGGTTGTTTCATGTTCCTTCTTTTTTTTTTTTTTGGTAAATAAAAGAATTTTATTACCAATGAACATATGTACAGCACAAACTAAACTGGACCTGAATATAGATCCCAGTTTCAGCAATTCTACATTCATCTCCTTAACTACCTATCACATATAAGACTGACTATTACATTCCTAAGGATAGTAGTTGTACTGCTCCATTTTCCTTGCCAAATTCTGCCTCTACCTCCCGGCTGTATAGTTAGTACACCATTGCCACCCGGACGGAGAGGACTTAAGAAAACTCTTTTTCGTCACAATATTGTCAGCAATATTGGCTTCAAATTCTGATGAAAATGACAACTTTCTTGTAGATGAAACTTTGCATTGTGAAGGTGAAAGACATTTTGGTGAAGTAGTTGAGATAGGCTCATCAATAGGAGATTTCAAACTCTGAATTGGTAAAAGCAAAGGCTTTTCATCAATTCTTGAACTAATTATAGCTTTGTGTTTTTCTTGAACTACTACTGGCTTACCACTATGGTACTGATAATTATTCAAAGTATCTACTCTATTTTCATCAAACAAACTATGGTTTTTGGCCTCATCATCAAAAAAAGATGAAACCTCAAGTAATCTAGATTTAAAATTATCAAACTTTGAATTACTATGAAATTCATTTTTTTGACGTCATCACTTTTTTTGCTAAATAAGCCATAAGAAACAGTTATACCAACTAATATAAGCTAAAGAATTTCCCAACTTCCAGTATGTAGAGATTTGCTGATAATTTCAGGAGCTTCCAAAGGAAAAAGTGGAAGTGCAACTAGAAATACCAGAACTAGCATAGCTTTAAAGGAAAATGATAATAAAACTTACTGCTAGAATCTGCATGGTTTGCTGGAACATTAAAGGTTAATTTCTGTTATTGTGAGATGTAATTAGGAGTTGTAATTATGTCTTCCATTGAAAAATTGGCTTGGGTCTTGGATCTTGTTTTATTTTGTAAACTGTGAAAAAGAAGATGAGAAGGTGAAGATAAGACTTCATTACATTCCTAAATGACAGTTTTGTTGTTAATCGTTTGGGGACCTAGACCCCACTCGTGGGATTCCATTGGGATGTTGTTGTTGTTGTTGTTTCTTCTCTTTCACTTGTATATCTTTTTTGTGTTTGATATTGTTATGCTATATTAGTGAAATAGAATCTCATTAGTTCTTAATAAGATATAACCAGTGCACGCTATATATTTGGTTTTTCTAATTTTTAATTTAATTTTGAATGTGTAGGAAAATACCGGTGATGCAATTGGAAAAGGTGGCCACAAATCAATTTGATTCCTTAAAGTGAATGGTGAAGACCTTTTGAACAATTATGATGTTTTTTTTTATACTATAAATATGAATACATTTGGTTTTGTCGAGGTCTTTGCTAGTGAACTTCTTGAATCAACAATGCTTTATTATATATTATAAGTAGTACACAAAGTATGTTTCTTTGTTTCAAGTATATGCATTTGAATTATTTTTATTTTGTTACTTATTATCTAATTTAATGCTTGAGATCAATATATACATATATATATGAACAGAATTTAATGTAAAAAATACAATATTTTAACCACAAAATTGTGGCTAATATAAATATTTAAAAAATTTCTTTATAGTATGGACAAAATTGCCACGCTTAGAAAGTGTGGCTATAAGGATTGTCAATCTGGTGTTGTTAATGATAAATGTTACTCTAGAAACCACACGTTAAAAGCGTAGTCTATAACGTAACAAAGATCACGCTTTGAAGGTGTAGCCTTATATCATAAAAGCGTGGCTATAAGAAAAAATATAAGCGTGGCCTTTGTACCTTATCGGCCACACTTTTAAAGTGTGGCTTCTAAGGCAACACCTACAAAGCGTGGCCAATAGTCAAAGGTTACGGTATTTTAGGCCACCCCCAAAAAGCGTTGCCTAAAGCCATAAAGTGTTGCCTTTGACCAAATGCTACACTTCTTGGCATCTTAGGCCACACTTCTCAGGGGTGGTTGTAGGACTAAAATGTAGTAGTGTGCATGTTCCTGGCATGAAGAAAAAGAACTTGATGTCTGCTGGTTTGCTATCTAAGAGCGGATTCAAGATAGTCATAAAATCTTATCATTAATAGTAACTAAGAATGGTGTCTTTGTTAGAAAAGGATATAATTGTAATGGCATACTTAAATTGAGTATTAATGAAATAAATTATGTTTCTGTTTATATTTTTGAGTCTGATTCTATTTTATGGCATGCTAGATTAGCACATTTAAATTTTGGTTCCTTAAAATATATGTCTAGAAATAGTTATATATCATGTAAAACTTAACATGTAAGGAAATGCGAAATTTGCATACAAGCAAAAATGACAAAGAAACCAGTTAGTAAAATTGAAATTTTTTTAGAATTATTAGACTTGGTACACTCTAACATATGTGATTAAATGGTGAATTAACTAAAGGAGGCAAAAGATACTTTATTACTTTTATAGATGACTTCTCTAGATTTACGTATGTTTATTTACTTAGAACAAAAGATGAGGCTCTTCAAAAGGTTAAGGAATATAAGTTAGTTGTAGAAAATAAAAAAGGTAGGAAAATTAAAATAATTCGGAATGATAGGGGCGGAGAATATTTTCCTACTGAATTTAATAAGTTATGTGAAGAGGATGGATTAATACATCAAACTAGTACTCTCTATACACCACAACAAAATGAATTAGTTGAAAGAAAAATATAACTTTAGTGGATATGGTTACTGCTATGATTTTAAATACACAATTACCACATAATTTATGGGGTGAAGCTTTATTAACTGCATGTTATATTTTAAATAGAATGCCTTCAAAAAGTATGCATATTTCACCTTATGAGATTTGGAATAGTAGAAAACTAAATTTAAATTATTTCAAAGTGTGCGGGTGTATATATTATTATAAGGTTCCTGATCATGATAGAACAAAATTGGGGCCTAGAGGAATTAAAAGTATTTTTGTAGGATATGCACAACATTCAAAAGCATATAGGCTGTTAGATTTGGAATCTAATAATATTGTTGAATCCATTCATATTGAATTTGTAGAAAATAAGTTTATAAAAGATTTTACGGATGAGTGTTTAGTTGAACCACATCAAAGTAATGTTGGTATGAGTAAGAGGTCATACTCAGAAATTGTTAACAATGAGAAAAGTGACAATACTCAATTAGAACCTAGAAGAAGCTAGAGAATTAGAAAAGAAAAACACCTTTATTCTGATTTTATTTCTTCATATTCCATAGTTTTTTTTGTGGAAGGAGATAAAATATCTGTAAGTTATAAAATGCTCATCTTGTTTAATGTTGAAGATGACCCAACAACATTCCAAGGAGCTATGGCTTCATGGGATCTTACCTTTTGGAAAGAGACCATCGATAATGAAATGGACTCAATAATGTCCAATAACACATGGATTTTAGTTGATTTGCCTCCTGGATCTAAACCTATAGGTTGCAAATGGGTATTCAGGAGAAAATATAACATGGATAGTTCTATACAAGCATTTAAAGCAAGACTAGTTGCAAAAGGCTTCACGTAAAAGGAAGGCATTGACAATTTTGATACATATGCTCCCGTAGCTAGAATAACATCTACTAGAATACTTTTATCTTTGGCATCTATATATGGTTTGTATGTACATCAAATGGATGTTAAAACTGCATTCTTAATGGAAACTTGAGTGAAGAGATTTATATGAAACAACTTGAAGGATTTGTTCTTCCTGGAAATGAACATAAAGTTTATACGTTGATAAAGTCTCTCTATGGATTGAAACAAGCACCAAAACGTGGCATGAAAGATTTGATAGTATAATACTATCTAATGGATTCGTACATAATTATGTTAACAAGTTTATTTACTCCAAATTTGTAAAAGAATATGGAGTTATTATTTGTCTCTATGTTGATGACATGTTGATATTTGGTACGAATATGCTTGAAATTTCTGAAACTAAGAAGTCTCTCTATGTTGATGACATGTCTTTCTGTTTTTAAGATGAAAGACTTAAATGAAGTTAATGCTATCTTAGGTATCAAGGTTAAAAGAACCGCAGATAATAAAGTGACTTTATCACAGACCCAATTGTCACGACCCCAGTTCATCCTCCATGAACATGTCGTGATGACACCTAGTTCCTATAACAAGGTAAGCCTATCGATGCGAAAATTAACATAACTTGCGGAAAAATATTTAATTAAATTAAGCAAAACTAGAAGAAAACGGTATATAAATGTCACTTGGAATATACATCTTGAGAATCAAATGTGGAAGTCTATAATCTCATCCCAAAATCCGAAAACTCACAGGAACCACAGGCTAATAGAAATGTAATATGGTGCTCTAACTCAAGAATGTCTAAACAACTGAAAGAAAGGATAGAATAACTACTAAAACTGGAACAGAATAGAGACTCCTGGTCTGCGGACGCGGCAGATATACCTCGAAGTCTCCGCTAGAATCTCTCTGCCTCAAGGATAGTGCACCTGAGTGGAGGTACCTAGATCTGCATATGAAAAACATGCGCACGAAGGGCATGAGGACACCATAGCGGTACTCAGTAAGTGCCAAGCCTAACCTCGGTTGGGTAGTGAAGAGGAAGGTCAGGGCCCTACTGAGCTTAAGCAATAAAATATAAATTAACAGTATGGAAATAAGCAGTAATAATGAGTACAACAGTGGAATAAAACAAGCTAAACAAGGCATTATCAAATACACAAAGAATGTAACAACCACAGAGTAAGTACAGCTCAATACCAATGGTAACAAATGAGGATCTCCTAGGATATCATCCTGTAGTCCTTTTCTCAACTGTCGAGCTGATCTCCCGGGATACCGTCTTGTAGTCCATCTATCAATATGCAGGGGGATCTATCGGAAATCTAACCTGTAGCCTCAAAGTAAATGTACAGGGGGGATCTATCGGGAATCTAACCCGTAGTCCCAAAATAAATGTGCAGGGGGATCTATCGGGAATCGAACCCGTACTCCCAAAGTAAATAAACAAAGGGGGGAGCTACCGGAATCCCACATCTGTAGTCCCAATGTAAATGCGCAACCACAACCAGAAGATATTCATAAATGAAGTACAAAAGACAAGCATCAGGTAATATTAGCCTAGAATGCTTCACGTAGTACAGTCAAGGCAACTTAAACAATTAGGCAAGTTAAATCAACTAAACATGCTTTTCTAATCTAACACAGGTTATAACTGCAAGTAAAACAAGGCAAACATGAAGGAAACTCAGTCTCAATATCTTAAGTAAAAACCGAATTATTCAACAATTAGCTCAAGTACACGCTCGTCACCTCACGTACAAATCACTCAATTACCACGTATCATATCTTAAGGGGAAGGTCCCCTACATAAGGTTAGACAAGCCACTTACCTCGAACCGGCACAGAAATCAAGTAGGAACTACGCCTTTGCCACGTGTATCCGACTCCAAATGGCCCAAATCTATCCAATTCAATTACGTATCATAAATAACATCTCAAACAATTGATTCTACTATTTAATTTAAAGCTAAGACGCAAATTTAGGTAAAATGACCAAAATTCCCTTCAGGACAACGTCTCGAAATGGGATAATTTTTACATTTCCAAAACCTTCGTACTCTCACGAGTCTAACCATATAAAAATCTCCCAAATCGGATACCAAAAACTTGCTCAAAACTCATAATTTTGGCCTAAGAAGTTTCTTCCAATTTTCCCCAATTTGATCCTCAAATTCGAATTTAAAAGATATATTAAACTATATAATGATAAAATATAACTAGAAGGGATTAAAGAAACGTTACCCAATAATCTCCTCTTCAAAACCCTCTCTAAATCGCCCTTCCCCGAGGTCAATTTGAATTTTTTCTAACTTTTGAAACATAGCCCTCGAAATCTCTATATCTGACTAGTGATTTCTGCTTCTGCGGAACAAGAGCTGCTTTTGCGGTTTTCATTAAAGGACCAGGGGGTCGCATCTGCGATACCTGAGCCGTTTCTATGGCTCCGCTTCTGCGGAAATGGCACCGCTTCTGCGATTTCTGAGGGAAAGGGGGCAAAGCTACTTCTGCGGCCATTTAGCCACTTCTGCGGTGCCGCATCTGCGGTTCCCAAGCCGCAGATGTGAAAATACCAGAAAAG
Source organism: Nicotiana glauca (assembly GCA_026770625.1). NCBI lineage: Eukaryota > Viridiplantae > Streptophyta > Magnoliopsida > Solanales > Solanaceae > Nicotiana > Nicotiana glauca. The sequence continues at coordinate 189,309 of MU789145.1, forward strand.
AAACACTTCAGCTGCTGCAACACTTTAAAATTTCTCCGTTAACTACCTGAAATCATCCCGAGGCCCCCGAGACCTCAACCAAAAGCACCAATAACACCTAATACCTCATTCAAACTTTTACCAATCCTTAAACCACCTAAAACAACGCTGAAAACTCGAATTAAACAAGGATTTGAGCCTAAGAATTTCAAATCTTATCAAAATACACTTTCGATCAAAAACCTAACCAAAACACGTCCGAATGACCTAAAATTTTGCGCACACGTCCCAAATGACATGAACGAGCTACTGAAATTCCAGAATTCCAATCCGACCCTCGGATCAAAAACTCACTATCGGACCGAAAATTTCAAAAATTCAAACTTCAGCATTTCAAGCCTAAATAGGCTACAGATTTCCAAAATACATTCCGAACACGCTCCCAACCCGAAATCACCTAATAGAGCTAATGGAACCATCGGATTTCCATTACGAGGTCATCTTTACACTGTTCCGACTGCAGACCACTTTTCAACACTTAAACTCTCACTTAGGGACGAAGTGTCCCAAAACTCTCTGAAACTCAACACCGAACGTCCTGGCAAACCAAAAATAGCAGAAATGAACTTAGGGGAAGCAGTTAGTAGGGGATCGGGGCGTAAATTCTTAAGATGACCGGCTGGGTCATCACATCCTCCTACATTTAAACATTCGTTCGTCCTCGAACGAGCATAGAGAACATACCTGAAGTGTTGAAAAGATGAGGGTACTGGCTGCGCATATCCCGCTCGGTCTCCCAAGTCGCCTCCTCGGCCGGTTGGCCCTGCCACTAAACCTTTACTGAAGCAATGTTCTTCGACCTCAACTTTTTGATCTGCCTGTCTAGTATAGCCACTGGCTCCTCAACATAGGATAGATCCTTGTCCAACTGGACTGAACTAAAATCCAACACGTGCGACGGATCACCGTGATACCTTCGAAGCATCGAAACATAAAATACCGGAAGGACCCTGGCCAAACTGGGAGGTAAGGCAAGCTCATAAGCAACCTCCCCAACTCGCCTCAAAATCTCAAAAGGGCCAATAAACCTCGGACTCAACTTTCCTTTCTTCCCAAACCTTATGATGCCCCTTCATAGGCGAAACCTGGAGCAGAACCCGCTCTCCGACCATATATGAAACATCATGAACCGTCTTGTCCGCGTAACTCTTCTATCTGGACTGCGTTGTACGGAGTCTATCCTGAATCACCTTAACCTTCTCCAATGTATCTTGAACCAACTCTATGCCCAATAGCCTGGCTTCACCCGGCTCAAACCAAATCACCGGAGATCTACATCTCCTACCATATAAAGCCTCATACGGCGCCATCAAAATGCTGGACTGATAATTGTTGTTGTAAGCAAACTCCGCCAACAGCAAGAAATGATCCCAAGACCCTCCAAACTCAATCGCACACGCACGGAGCATATCTTCAAGAATCTGAATAGTACGCTCGGACTGTCCGTCTGTCTGGGGGTGAAATGGGGTGCTCAACTCCACCCGAGTACCTAACTCCTGCTGCACAGCTCTCCAGAATCGCGATATAAACTGAGTACCTCTGTCCAAAATAATAGAAACTGGAATACCATACAGACGGACGATCTCCCGGATATTAAATCTCAGCCAAACCCGATGAATAAGTGGTGCACACAGGAATAAATTGAGCGGACTTGGTCAACCGATCCACAATAAACCAAATGGCATCAAACTTCTTCAAGATCCATGGGAGTCCAGATACAAAATCCATGGTGATGCACTCCCATTTCCACTCCGGAAGCTCTATCTGCTGAAGCAACCCAACCGGCCTCTGGTGCTCATACTTCACCTGCGCGAAGTTGAGGCATTTAGCTACATATCCAACTATGTCCATCTTCGTCCGCCTCCACCAATAGTGCTGCCTCAAATCCTGATACATCTTCGCGGCACCCGGATGGATGGAATACCGCGAACTATGGGCCTCTGCTAAAATTGTCACGACCCAAACCCCGGTCGTGATGGCGCCCAACACATTGCTAGGCAAGCCCGACCATACCCATTAGCCAATCCAATTATTAACTCAAAGTTTCTAATTTAGGTAAAAATATCCTGATATCATAATAATGAAAAGAGTGCAAAAATCAAAACAACTGAAATAACAGCCCAACAAGATCTGGTGTCACAAGTCTGAGCCTCTAAACATCTGAATAATATCCTATACAACCAAGTCTAAAGAAGAAGTACAAGAGACAACGGGAAGGAGAGATCGGGTCCTGCGGACGCCGGCAGCTACCTCGATAACTCCGTAGTAAGCTGAAGCAGCAGCAAAATATGTATATCAACTGCCCTCCTGAATCCCTGT
>MU789147.1:3421-24821 GCA_026770625.1 Nicotiana glauca
TGCTAGCTTCTAAGAGTAGAGTATCTTTGGAAGCTCGTTCATTACATTATGTATAATCGGAGTCGTGCAAAAGAAGGAAAGGTGTAGCCTCACATACCTTGTATATACTGCCCCCAATCTCAAGCTATGCAATGTTCACGACTCCTTAGTCTACAATAAGAGAAACGATACTATAGTTATCATTCAAGCGTCATAACTATTATGTATCGACTACAACCTATTTTACGATGAAACGGACAGCACCTCCCCTATATATATGACTTCACACCATTCAAAAAAATCACCAAACATCCTAAACAACATCAATAATAAAAATATTGGGCCTCCCAAAATAGTCCACGCACAACCTAATCACTTCATACATACGACGGCCACCGTAGTCGTATCAAATGACCCGAAAATATTACGAAGAAATACCATCCCACAACCCTAAATCTATATGGTGTTTATCCACACCCTTCCTCCTCCAAAACTCCACAAAATAGTAGTAAAACACGCAGCCCAACAGCAACACAAAACAGTCCACAAAACAGTCCGCCACAAGTGAATAACTCAACTCACGACTTCCGATCACCGTTTCGTGAGTTCTTACATATATAGAACGAATTAACATGAATTCACAGCAGAATAAATGTATGAAAGATAGCAGTAAACTCACCTTACTTGTTTGATAACTCAGCCTTTATCTTGGATCTTCAAACTCTAGGGTTTACCCCCAATTTGAACTTGAAAGAGAGGGAAAATCAATTAGAGTTTGTGGATAATTTTTGGGAGGAAGTTTGCAGGGGTTTAGGTCTGGTTATTTGTGAAATATAATGAGGGATATATTGCAGAAGATAAGCCTTTTAATGGGCTCTTTGTATGACCCGAAATTGCCTCTTTTTGGGCCATCATTTAACCAAGTAGGTGACACACCTACTTGTCACCTATTAGCTTGTGCATTCTCGCAAAAATGTCTATATCTCTCTATTCCAATGTCGTATTGATAAACGGTTTATTGTGTTGGAAACTAGACTCATAGATCTTCAATTTAGTGGGTATATCATCCCGTAATTCCAAGTATATTGGGAGAAAAGCTTAATAACATTTGACCTAAAGTTTAAGTAAAACTATGAACCAAAGTTGCGACAACTTTTGTCGACTTTTGTTTCATAAATCATTTGACTTCAAGACTTATGATACGGATATTATACGATTCAAATACCTTAAAACATTACCTTCTGAGTATATTAAGCACCTATAGGTTTACTCGAAAATACGAGTTACAACATCTTTGATTCATTTAACTTCTAATACTTTTTAATCACCCTTATGCACCCTTGTATCACTTAAGATCAATAGGATTAACTCCTTATCATCTCAAGGATAATTCCTTATTGGATTTGTGTTAACTAACATATGGCATGAACTAACGCGTGTGGATATGGGTTGTAACAAAAACTATACAAAAATGGTTAACTTGGAAGTATTGAAAAAATATGAATGCGATAAAATCGAAATGTCACATATGTATGGAATATAAGTATGTTAAACATTCTTATAAGTCATTTGAGAGGAATTCAAATCCTTTAGACTGAATTCACACAAATATTTGCAACATAAAGTCAATACCATCTTGCGGTGGGAAAAGAATGTTATAACTTTTATTGACGACGGTACTAGATATTGCTTTATTTACTTACTAAATAGTAAAGATGAAGCAATTGAGGCATTCAAGAAATACAAAAATGAAGTTGAAACTGTGATGACTCGATAGGTCATCTTATGTTTGAGAACCTAATTCTGTGCTTCGAAGCCTTAAATAACTCATCTTAGCCCTCCTCAATTTGCATGCGAAGTCTGGGCGTGTTTCCGAAAAGCTTTTATGTTAAAAACGGGGAAAATATAAAAAATTTGTCTTAAAATCTATTTGAGTTGACTTCGGTCAACACTTTAAGCGAACGGTTCCAGATTTATGTTTAATGGTATCGGTGGGCCCGTATCGTGATTTGGGAATTGGGTGTATGCCCGAAATCAAATTTGGAAGTCACTAGCCCGAGTTATCGCATTTTGTTGAAATTTGAAAGTTGAAAGCTTAATGACTTTGAAATGTTTGACTTTTTGGATATCGGGTCCGTATTTTGGTTTCAAAATCCGGTATATGTTCAATACTATATTTATGACTTTCTTATCGAATTTGGTGAGAAACGGAGTTGGTTTGACGTAATTTGGACATCCGGTTGTTAATATAGCAATTTTAGAGTTTCTTGAAAATTTCATTTGATTTTGGTGTATGATTCATAGTTCTAGGTATTATTTTGGCGATTTGATCGCGTGATCAAGTTTGTATGATGTTTTTAGAATTGTGTGCATATTTTGTTTAGAGCCCTGAGGGATGGTGGTCTTCAGTTTCTGGTGCAGGTCTCAGACCTTGCATTTGCTATATGGCAGCAAACATGTCAATTTTGCATTTGCGGCCATAATCTTCGCATTTGTGAAGAGATTCAGTTGCGCAATTATGATGAGGTCTTCACTTTCGTGAATGGGACTGGGGGGGGGGGGGGGGGGGGGGGGGGATTTACTTCGTATTTGCGATCAACAGGTCGCATTTGCGATCAGGCAAGTTCGCATTTGCGAATAATTCGTCGCATTTGCGATGAAAGCAGAGATAGGGAAGTACTTCGCATTTGGGATGAATTTTTTGCATTTGCGCGGTTCGCAAATAGTTGCAAATGAGACATCTCCAACTGATCAAAATGGGAGTTAGACGAGATTTTTGTTCATTCTCTCAAATTTTCAAACTTATAAACCCTATATGCGATTTTTAAAAGAACTTTTCTTCTCCAAATTATTGGTAAGTGATTCTAAACTAGTTTCCTTCAATCCTTCACTACATTTCCTAAGATTTCAACTTAAATCGTGTGTTTTCATGGTGGAAATTGGGGGCTTGGTAGAATTAGGATTTTTGCAAAGTGGGGATTTAGACCTCAAATTGAGGTCAGATTCCAAAACAAATTACATAATCGGGCTCGGGAATGAATAAGTAATTGGGTTTGGACCAAGCGGACCTGAGAGTTTACTGATGTTGACTTTTTCAGTAATGACCTAAATTAATTTCTTTGCAATCGTGGTAGTTACTGAGGCTTAATTTGAATCGTTTGGTTGGTAATTTACTAGATTCTATTAGTTCGGAGGCTTGTTGAAAGGCAAAGTGTGGTTGAGCTTTGAATTGGTCTTTTGGAGCGAGCTAAGTATCGTGGTTAACCTTGACTTGAGGGATTAGGACTTATTTGTCTATTTTCTACATGTTTAGATGTTGGGTATAACATATATCTGAGGTGACGAGTACTTATGCGTTGTTGTCGCATTAAAGCATGCGGGTGGGAATGTTTCCTTGCAATTATTCTTACCTGGTCATATTATCCATGCTTAGACTGGTTATTTGTTAAATTGATCGTTCTTATCATGTTTTATAGGCTTTTGCGATAACTGGATATTGATTCCAAGTTGAGATTGGTATTGTGGAATCTTGTGAAGTAAGGCTTGTACTTGTTGATCCTATCTTCCTTTATTACTTGTTCTTTGTTATGTGGTAAGGGAGAGTGTTAATACACGAAGGGTGATATCGTGTCGTATGTGAGTGTTAATGCACGAAGGGTGATGTCGTTCCATATTGTGAGTGTTAATGCACGAAGGGTGATTTTGTGCCATATTATGAGAGTTAATGCACAAAGGGTGATGTCGTGTCGTGCCGTATCTATGGATTTATATTGTGAGTGAGAATAAACGCACGAAGGGGGATGTCGTATAGTATCATTGTTTCATTATGAGGATGAGAGTAAAAGACGATGGGTGATGCTGTGCAATTTTCTTGATTGTGCTAAATTATTATTATTTTACTGGTTAAAGGCTTATTGACTGTTCTGGTTATCATTTCCGTTGTATCTCTCGTATCGTGTATCCCCTTTAGCATGTCCCCCTCCTAATAGTACCTGTTTAGCTTTTACTATTGTTATCTTGTGTATATATACTATTATCTACACAGGTTTATCAGGTAGATGTCTGTCATAGTCTCGTCACTACTTCGTCGAGGTTAGGCTCGACGCTTACGAGTACATGTGGTTGGTTGTACTCATACTACACTCTACACTTCTTGTGCAGATTTTGGTACCGACACTAGCTGTACATGAGGCGTAGCAGATTGGACTTGCTTATGGGAGACTCGAGGTAGATCTCCCTGCATCCACAAACCTCGGAGTCCCCTTCTATTTTCCTATTTTACTGTTTCTTTTCATTTAGAACAGTTGTATTTTTTTCAAACCCTGTTTGTAAAAAATCTTAGGTGCTCGTAAGTTGTGACTCCAGATTCGATTTGTAGTAGATATTATGGGAATTTATGTTATTCTGCACTTGGTTTTATTTATTTTGGTTTAATTGACTTTATCTGTTGAAATCGAAAGAAATTGACTTAAAGGTTCTCTAGTGCTAGCTTGCCTAGCAAGTCAAATATTAAGCTCCATCACAGTCCGGTGGGAATTTTGGTCTTGACAAGTGGGTATCAGAGCACAACGTTTCCAAGGTCTCACAATTCACGAGTAGGCTTAGTAGAGTCTAGAAGATCGGTACAGAGATGTCTGTACTTATCTTCCTGAGACTATGAATTTTAGGAACGAATTTCACTTATATTCTTCTATGTCGTGCGATTTTGTTCTCTCATTTCTAATTGAACTCTTCTACTCTTGTTCTCTCGCCGATGGCGAGAACACACACTGCATCTTCAGCTGAGCAGCAGCCAGAGCCCCTAGTGGTAGCTCCTACGAGGGCCAAAGGTTGAGGTCGTGCCAAAGGCCGAGGCAGGGGCAGAGCTCAACCTAGAGCTCAGGCACCAGCACCAGCAGTGGAGCCTCAAGTGGACTTTGATGAAGAGGTTCCAGCACAGACTATACCTATTGGACCAGCTCAAGTCCCGGAGGGGTTCTTCGCCACCCTAGTGCTTCAGCACACTTTGGTCCATTTGGTGGGCTTTATGGAGAGTGTGGCCCATGACGGTACATTTTCTATGGCACAAGTCGTCTCTCAGGCTGGGAGAGGAGCACAGACTCCCGCTACTCACACTTCGGAGCAGATTACTCCCTAGTATCAGACTGCAGCAGCCCAGCCACTTGAGGTAGTTCATCCAGTTATTGCGACACAGGCCGGTGCTGGATCGGCTATGTATTCTAAGAGCTTATTGAGATTGGAAAAGTTTAACAAACTCTTTCCAGTTCACTATAGTGGTACACCTTCTGAGGACCCACGGGATTATCTTGACCGAATCCATGAGGTGTTGCGAAACATGGGGATAGTTGAGACCAATGGGGTCTATTTTACTGTGTATGATGGGTTCCGCCAAGAGATGGTAGAAGGATTTTGTATTGACCAGACCATCTAGGTCACCTGCTCTTACTTGGGACCAGTTCTCTTAGATATTTCTTGAGAAGTTCCTGGAGTAGGCATGAAATCTAAACTCACCAAGCTCATTTAGTTGCTCAACCCGGAGATTTTCCGCAACATCCCATTCCAAGTTCAACTTTCTTAATGCCCACATAGCCTTGTGCTCCAATTCCACCAGAAGATGGCAAGCTTTACCAAACACCAACTGATACGGAGACATACCGATTAGGGTCTTGTAAGCCGTCCAATAGGCCCATAGAGCATCATCTAATTTCTTCGACCAATCGGTCCTATTAGCATTTACCGTTTTGGACAAGATGCTCTTTATTTCCCGATTGGAGACTTCCACTTGACGACTAGCTTGAGGATGATAGGGGGTGGTCACAATGTGATTTACTTCATACTTAGCAATCAGTGAGTCGAAAGCCTTGTTGCAAAAGTGGGACCTCCAATCACTAAGGATGGCACGAGTGGTGCCAAACCTTGTGAAGATACTCTTTTTCAAGAATGCCACAACACTCCGGTCTTCGTTGTTGGGTAAAGCCATGGCTTCAACCCACTTTGAAACATAGTCCATCGCCACGAAAATATAAGTGTTCCCACAAGAGCTCACGAATGGACCCATGAAATTAATGCCCCAAACATCAAAAATATACACCTCGAGAATCGTATTGAGAGGCATCTCATCTTTTTTCGAAATTTCGCCGGCTCTTTGAAATGTATCACATCTCTTCACCAAGTCACTAGCATCCTTAAATAACATCGGCCAATAGAAAATGCAACTCAAATTCTTTGAAGTCGTCCTCACGCCTCCATGATGGCCACCATAGGGAGAGGAGTGACAAGCCTCCAATATGCTCAATTGCTCACCTTCCGGGACACATCTTCTTATCACACCATCCGTGCAAATTTTAAACAAGTACGGATCATCCCAATAAAAGTTCAAGCTATCCCGCTTGAGTTTCTTCATTTGGTTGGAAGATAGCTCACACGGGACATTTCCGGTCACAATGAATTTGGCGATGTCCGCGAACCAAGGCATATCACACATAGAAAAAGGGAAAGAAGTTGCTCATCAGGGAATGTATCATTTATCTCAATGCTGTAACATGGCCTCCCTTCTTCCTCCATTCGGGACAAATGGTCCACAACTTGGTTTTCACTTCCCTTCCGGTCCACTATTTCTAAATCAAATTCTTGAAGAAGTAACACCCATCTTATTAATCTTGCTTTAGAGTCCTTCTTGGTCATCAAATACCTAAGGGCGACGTGGTCCGCGTGCACAATCACCTTGGCCCCCATAAGATAAGGCCGAAATTTCTCTATAGCAAACACAATAGCCAATAGCTCTTTCTCCGTCACCGTGTAATTTCTTTGGGATTCATTCATCATTTTGATAGCATAATACATGGGATGGAACATCTTGTTGATTTGTTGACCTAACACCGCCCCTACCGCCACATCACTTGCGTCACACATAAGTTCAAAGGGCAAACCCCAATTAGGTGTGGTGATGATAGGAGTTGTGGTCAACTTGTGCTTCAAAAGCTCAAAAGCCTCCATGATTTTTTTCGTCAAAGATGAACTTGGTTTCTTTCTCTAACAATTTGCAAAGTGGGTTCACAACGTTCGAGAAGTCTTTAATAAATTTCCGATAAAACCCGGCATGCCCAAGAAAACTCCCCACCCCTTTGATAGAAGTAGGGGGAGGAATCCTCGAAATGACCTCAAATTTAGCCTTATCAACTTCAATTCCTTGCTTCGAGATCTTGTGACCCAACAATATACCCTCTTCCACCATAAAGTGTCATTTTTTCCGGTTGAGCACTAGGTTGGTTTCTTCGTATTTAGCCAATACCCTATCCAAATTCACCAAGCATTCCTCAAACGAATCCCCAACCACGCTGAAATCATCCATGAAGACCTCCAAGATATACTCCACCATGTCGGTGAAATTTGCCATCATACAACGTTGGAAGGTCGCCGGAGCATTACATAGTCCAAATGGCATTCTCGAGAAAGTGAACTTGCCATAAGGACATGTAAAGGTCTTCTATTGATCCTCCGGGGCAATTAGAATTTTATTGTACCCCGAGAAACCATCTAGAAAACAATAAAAAGCCCGGCCCGCAAGACGATCGAGCATTTGGTCAAGGAATTGTAATGGGAAATGATCCTTTCTTGGCACCCTTTAAGCTTCCTATAATCCATACAAACTCTCCAACCCGTAACCATCCGAGTAGGAATAAGCTCATTGTTGGCATTGGTCACTACCGTCATTCCACCTTTCTTTGGTACACATTGGATCGGAGAGGTCCATGAGCTATCGGAGATCGGATAAACCACACAGGCGTCAAGCCAATTGATAACCTCTTTCTTTACCACTTCTTCCATTTCCTCATTTAATCTTATTTCATGTTCAAGTGAAGGCCTTGCATCCTCCTCCAAGATGATTTTATGCATGCAAAATGCGGTGCTTATCCCCCGAATATCGGCCAATGTCCATCCAATTGCCTTTTTGCGCTTTTGAAGAACCGCCAAAGTGGCGTCAACCTGCATGTTAGTTAGGTAAGAAGAAAGAATAACTGGAAGAGTTGAATTAGAGCCCAAAAACTCATACCTGAGGTGTGGAGGAAGTGGCTTCAACTCCAACACCGGTGGCTCCTCAATTGATGGCTTTGTTGCTGGAGTTTTGCGGTTTTCAAGATCCAAAGATAACTTTCTAGACTCATATGAATATGAACCCATACCATGCAATGCATTAACGTACCCCACTCTACTGGCATCATCATTGACATCCATGTTAAGAAGCACGGCCTCAAGAGGATCTCAACATTTATCATGGATCTTGTGTCATCCACTATCACAGCTGTGACAATGTCCAAAAATGAACACACCTCCATGCTATTAGGTTGTCTCATTGATTTGCACACATGGAATACCACCTTCTCATCTCCCACATGGAATTTCAACTCACCCGCTTCAACATCAACCAATGCCTTCCCCGTAGCTAGGAAAGGTCTCCCACGAATGATTGGCACTTCAAAGTCCACCTCACAATCCAATATGACAAAGTCAGCTGGCAATATGAATTTATCAACATGGACATGAACATCATCAATTATGCCCAAGGGTCGCTTCATCGATCGATCCGCCATTTGAAGTCTCATTGAAGTTGGCCTAGGTTGTTCGATTCCCAAAGTCTTGAAAACTGAATAAGGCATCAAGTTAATGCTAGCCCCCAAGTCACAAAGGGCCTTGGCAAATTCCGCACTACCGATAGTGCAAGGGATAGTGAAAGCTCCAGGGTCTTCAAGGTTTTGGGCCATAGAATGAACAATAGAACTCACTTGATGCGTCATTTTAATTGTTTCACACTCCATCAACCTCTTCTTGGTTACCAAATCCTTCATAAACTTTGCATACCCCGGCATTTGTTCAAGTGCCTCCACAATGGCACATTGATAGTAAGACTCTTCATCATTTCAATGAACTTTTTTAATTGATTATCACCTTTTTACTTTGCCAACCGTTGAGGGTAAGGTGGGGGAGGCCTAGGAAAGGGGGCCTCCTTGGGCACCACCGGCTCGGGCATATCAATAATGTGTTCCCTAGACGGGTTCACGGCATCTTGAGTCTCTACCCCGGCCTCATTATCAATATCAATCCACACATCATTAGTCACATTTGGTTCAACCACATTTTCAACATCCAAAGGCACATTGTCATCATGCAACTCAACTTCGTCATTCACAAATTGATTCTCATTCGAGGCATGCACATCACCGCCTCTTCCACTCCTTTTTGTAACCTCCATCACATGATTGTTACCGCCCTTCGGGTTCACTACTGTATCACTTGGTAGAGCACCCTTAGGTCGAGTATTTAATGATTGAGAGATTTGGCCAAGTTGCACCTCCAAATTCCGGATAGATGTATTATGAGAAGCCAATTGAGCATCGGAGTCTTGGTTCTTCTTCATCATTTATTCGAACATCATTTCTATTCTCCACATATCACTACCTGAAGAACTAGACCCTTGAGATTGATAGGGAGGTGGATTGTTAGGTTGTTGGTACATGGGGGGCCTTTGAAAGCCTTGCCCCCAGTTGCCTTGATTTCCGCTATGGCATACCTCAAGGGGCACCAATCTCCCCCGGCAAAGATCTATCTGCGCGAAGCCGACCTATGGATAGAAAGAAAGATGCAGGAAAGGCAAATGAAAGAAGAAAGAAAAATTATTCCACCCTCCTTGATTATTGTTGTCGTTGCTCTAATTGTTATTGTTCCTGTTCCAATTGCCTTGATTGTTACCTTGATTACCCCAATTGTTTTTTTGATTGTTGTTGTTCCAATTGCCACCACCTTGTTGTTGGTTGTTATTATTCCAATTACCGCCACTTTGTTGATTGCCCCAATTTCCTTTGGGTCGCCATTGTTGATTCCCTTGATTTCCTCTACTCCCTTGGTAATTATTGACATATTGACATTCTTCTCTTTGCTCATCAAGCACTCATTCGAATAACCACCACCATCATTGTTGTTGTCAAATTGCTCGCAATTTCCTTGAGGTTGTTGTTGCCCTCTTTGCATCCTTTTTAATATATAAACATTTTCCATTGCATTGACTTGATGCGGGTTTTGGACTTGTTGTAATTGCGCCTTCGCCAATTGATTCATAGTTGTTATAAGCTTGGCTATAGCTTGGCCATGATCATGAAATTACTTGTGCAAATGGATGACCGTGATGTCACCTTGGGGCACATTTTCTCGACTTTTCCATGCCGAAGAGGTGTCGGCCATTTCATCAAGTACATCACATGCCTCTTGGTAAGAAAGTTTCATGAAGTTCCCTCCGGCTAATTGGTTCACAATGCACTGCTTCGTGGTGTTGATACCCCGATAAAAGGTTTGTTGAATCATTGCCTCGGTCATGTCGTTATTAGGGCACTCCTTCACCATTATTCTATATCTTTCCCATATCTCGTGCAAAGGTTTCGTTGGCTCTTGCTTAAAAGCTAGAATCTTATCCAGAAGAGCCGCCATATGACTTGGAGAAAGAACTTGGCAATAAACTTGTCCGCCAATTCATCCTATGTGGTGATAGAATTATTGGGGAGCCTTTCTAACCAATCCAACGCTTTACCCCAGAGAGATAACGGGAAAAGCCTCAATAACGCATCCTAGGATACGTTTCTCTGCTTGCTACCCCAGCATGTATCTACGAACCCCTTCAAGTGCTTGTAAGAATTTTGGTCGGAGGCGCCTGTAAAATACCCTCTTTGCTCGAGCAAGGTCAACATGACATTTGTGATTTGAAAATTCCCCGCCCGGATTCGGGGAGGAACGATGGCAGTTGCATATCCTTGATTTGGAAGGACTCTTGGAGCCACTCTTGACTGTAGCAGAGGAGGTTCTGGAATATTCTCATTCGGATTAGCATTTGCATTGGCATTTCTACCTCTACGTGGAACTTGAGGTGTTGGAAGCTCATCTTGATCAAGATCTTCAACCTCCTCCCCCGCCAAGGCACCGCCAAGAGGATCATTTCCATTTAGGGTCATTTTTACCTGATTGATCGACACAAAAAAAATTAGTGAACAAGAAGGAAAGAGAAGCAAATCACAAAACTAGCTACATAGATAGTCAACACCATAAGCTCCCCGGCAACGATGCCAAAAAAGTTGATCGCTGCCAACTCAACATTACGCAATGGTAGGAAGAGCGAGTCGCAACAGCTTTTACCCAAATAGTGGTTCGGGATCGAATTTCCACAGGGAGCTTGGAATGGAGTTGTATTGTCTGTCTAGACTAGAGTTGCGTATGTGCTTCTAATTGTACTTGTAACATTTTTGGGGTTTTTGTATTTATCACTACTGTTATAAACTAGTAATTAAGCCTAAATTAAGCTACAAGAATATTGCTAAGTTATAGTTAATATAGAGAAAAGGACTAGGGTCGTGACACTACCTAGGTGGCTAGTCAACGGGTAGAAGCTACTAAGGGGAGATTCATATATTTGGGGCTTTTGCTATAACCATTGCACATCTGTACTCATTCTCACACCTCTCGATAGAGAGAACGATTTTGCCCAATTGGCTCTCGAGAGACCAATTGGGTAGGCCAATTAGACCAAGCAACTAGGGTTCAAGTAGGGTAATTACTCTCTCGGGGTTTAACCCATTAATTGGGACTACCATTTCTCATGGGTCCATCCCAATTCCTTTTTGGGTCAATTTTAGGGTCATGGACTTTCTTTCTCAAGAAGAGTTAGACCCGCTAAGCTTGAATCTGTGTTTGCAACAACAAATTTGAAATTGAAACACAAAATTAACCCAAATAACAAACACTCAATCTCAATCTCACCCTAGATGGAAACACCCATCAACTACCCACACTAGGGTTGATTCACAACCCTAGCTAATGGGTTTAGCTAGACATAATTAAAGAATAAACAGGAGAAATGGAAAAAAAACTAAAAATATTACTTAATTGCTAAGAAGAAACTACAAGAATCTATTGAGAAATTAATGCTAAAATGCCAAAATAGGCTAAAACTTTGGTTCTCACAAGCGCAGCTCAATATCTGATACAAAACTTGACCTAAAAATGGTAAAATGGTCTATTTATAGTGGCTGGAAAAACTGGACAAAAATAGCCCTGCGGGATCAGCGCGGACCGTGCAAAAAGGTAGCGCGGACGCGTCGGCTCTTGATCTCATAAATTTTAACTCTTTGAAGTTGAGGACCGCGGACCGCGCAAAAGTGCAGCGCGGCCGCGGTGGAAGTTGGCGTGTCCGCACAAAAAGGTAATGCGGAGCTCATTGCTTGACTTGGACAAATCCACCAGTCTCTGAATCTTAGTACCGCAGACCGCTCAAAAAGGTAGCGCGGCCGCGTGGCTTTAACTCCCAAAGATCCAAGTCTCTGATTCTCCTGTATGAGGACCGCACAGATATTCACTGCGGCCGCGTGGGCTTGTAGCTTGATATGGTAGGTCTCTGAATCTCCTAGTTCGCCCGCGTTTATTCTTGTGCGTTCCGCACTAAGCTTCCTATTCCTCATTTTACTTGGTCTTTGACACTTGAGCAGGTTTCACTATGTTTTGAGCCGATCTTTGACATTTGTCACTTTGTCGCTCAAACCTGCAATCAAGCATAACTTGTAAGCATTTTGGGACTATTTTGTAGCAATTTGTAACCAAAGCAATAGCAAGTAGGGGAATAAACATGGTAAAATCCTAACTTATCAGCTAGCCAGCTAGGGCCCATCCTAGAGATATAGTTCAGATTGGTGGGGCCCAGCTCCGATGTTATGCTTTTCCTGCCAGGCCTGAGGCTGATTTATCTGACGATGTTAGCACAAGTAATATTTTAGTTTTTAGTAGAGATGCTTTAGTTCTATTTGATCCGGGTTCTACTTATTCCTATGTGTTATCCTACTTTGCTTCATATTTGGTTGTGCCTCGTGATTCTTTGAGTTCTCTTGTGTATATGTTCACACCTGTTGGAGATGTTATTGTTGTAGATCGTGTTTATCGTTCGTAAGTGATTACCATTAGGAGTTTTTATACTAGTGTAGATCTTTTACTTCTCGATATGGTAGATTTTAATGTTATATTAGGTATGGATTGGGTGTCACCTTATCATGCTATATTGGATAGTCACGCCAAAATGGTAACCGTAGTCTTGCCGGGGTTACCTCGATTACTGTGTAGAGGGACTCCTGGATTTCTACCGGTAAGGTTATCTCTTATATGAAGGCTCAGCATATGGTCGAGAAGGGGTGTCTAGCTTATTTGGCTTATGTCCGCGAAGGTCCTTCCATGGATTGAGTACAGTTGTTCGTGAGTCTCCAAAGGTGTTTTCTGCAGACCTGCCGGGGATGCCACCCAACAGGTATATTGACTTCTGCATTTATTTGGCTCCGGGCACACAGCCCGTTTCTATTCTGACATACCGTATAACCCCGCCAGAGTTCAAAGAATTGAAGGAGCAATTGCAATATTTGCTTGATAAGGGCTTTATTAGACCTAGTGTCTCACCTTGGAGTGTGCCCGTGTTGTTTGTTAAGAATAAAGATGGATCCTTGATGATGTGCATAGATTACCGTCAATTGAACAAGGTTATCATAAAAAACAACTATCTATTGTCAAGGATTGATAGTTATTTGATCAGCTTTAGGGTGCCAAGGTCTTTTCAAATATTTATTTGAGGTCCGGCTCCATCAGTTGAGGATTAGGGCATCTAATGTCCCTAAGACAGATTTTCGGACTCGGTACGAGTATTAAGAATTTCTAGTGATGTCATTCCGGCTGACAAATGCCCCAGCAGCATTTATGGATTTGATGAACCGGGTTTTCAAGACTTATCTAGATTCCTTTGTGATTGTATTTATTGATGATATCTTGATCTACTCCCACAGGAGAGAGAAGCACAAGCAACATCTTCGAATTATACTTCAAACTCTGAGAGACAACTAGTTATATGCTAAGTTTTCAAAATGCAATTTTTGGTTGGACTCAGTCGCTTTCTTGGGGCACATTGTATCAGTAGAGGGCATTAAGGTGGATCCTAATAAGATTCAGAAAGTTCAGTACTGGCCTAGGCCTACTTCAGCCATGGAGATCCAAAGTTTCTTGGGATTGGCAGGTTATTACCGTTGGTTAGTGGAGGGGTTTTCATCTATAGCAGCCTCATTGACCAGGTTGACCTAGAAGGGTGCCTCTTTCAGATGGTCAGACGAGTGTGAGGTGAGATTTCAGTAGATCAAGACTGCTTTGACTACCGTTCTAGTGTTGGTGTTGCCCACAGGTTCAGCATCTTATACGTTGTATTGTGATGCATCTCATATTTGAATTTATGCGGTATTGATGCAGGATAGAAGGGTGATTGCATATGCATCACTGCAGTTGAAGGTTCACGAGAAGTATTACCATGTTCATGACTTAGAGTTGGCAGCCATTATTCATGTGCTAAAGATTTGGAGGCACTATATTTACGATGTGTCGTGTGAGGTATTCATGGATCATCGGAGCTTGCAGTATTTGTTCAAATAAAAGGAACTCAATTTGAGTCAGGGGAGGTGGTTGGAGCTATTGAAAGACTATGATATCACCATCTTGTATCATCCCAGGAAGGCCAATATGGTAGCCGATGCCTTGAGGAAGCCTTGCATACAATCCGGTCGGTGAGATACTGCTTGCATTAGATGCTCAGGCTTTGGCCAATTAGTTTGTGAGGTTTGATGTTTCTAAGCCCAGTTGTGTTCTAGCTTGTACAGTCGCTCGGTATTCCTTGTTTAAGCATATCAGGAAGCGAGAGTATGCCAAGCAATTTACAGTAGGAGATGATGGAGTTTTGAGGATGTAGGGTCGTGTTTGTGTGCCTAATGTGGATGGACTTCGTGAGTTGATTCTTGAGGATGCTCATAGTTCCCGATATTCTATTCATCCGAGCGTCGCCAAGATGTATCAGGACTTGTGGCAGTATTATTGGTAGAGGAGGATAAAGAAGGATATAGTTGCGTATGTAGCTCGATGTCTAAATTGTCAGTAGGTAAAGTACGAGCATCAGAGATCTGGTGGTTTGCTTCAGAAGTTAGAGATTCCTAAGTGGAAGTGGGAGCGTATCACTATGGATTTTGTTGTTGGGATCCCAAGGACTCAGAAGAAGTTCAACGCAGTTTGGGTCATTGTGGATAGGCTGACCCAGTCAGTGCATTTCATTTCTATGGCAGTTACCTATTCTTATGAGCGGTTGGTAGAGAATTATATCTGCGAGATCATCCGTCTTCACGGTGTGCCTGTGTCTATCATTTCTGATCAAGGTACGCAGTTCACCTCACATTTTTGGAGGGCAGTACATCGTGAGCTGGGCACGCATGTTGAATTGAGCACAACATTTCATCCTTAGACAGATAGATAGTCCGAGCGCACTATTCAGATATTGGAGGATATGCTTCGCACTTGTGTTATAGACTTTGGAGGATCTTGGGATGAGTTGTTGCTACTTGTGGAGTTTTCCTACAATAACAACTACCAATCGAGCATTCAGATGGCTCCCTATGAGGCATTATACAGTAGGCAGTGCCGGTCGTCGGTTGAATGGTTCGAGCCAGAGGAGGCTCGCTTGTTGGGTACAGATTTGGTACAGGATGCCTTGGATAAGGTCAAGATTATTCAGGATCGACTTTGCACAGCTCAGTCCAGGCAGAAGAGTTATGCCAACCGTAGAGTTCGTGATGTTGCATTCATAGTCGGAGAGAGAGTATTGCTTCTGGTATCACCCATGAAGGGTGTAATAAGGTTCAAAAAGAAGGTCAAGTTAAGCCCTAGGTATATCAGACCATTTACAATTCTTTAGAGAGTGGGTGAGGTGGCTTACAAGCTCGCATTGCCACCTAGATTACCAATAATTCATCCAGTATTCCATGTGTCCATGCTCTAAAAGCAAATGGCGATCCGTCCCACGTGTTAGATTTCAGCTCCATCCAATTGGACAAGGATTTGACTTATGAGGGGCAGCCGGTGGCTATTCTATCTCGGCAGATTCGTCTGTTAAGGTCAAAGAGTTATCCTTCAGTTTGAGTGCAGTGGAGAGGTCAGCTCGTCGAGGCAGCTACTTGGGAGTTCGACTTATGTGGAGTATATATCCCTACCTTTTCACCAGCCCGAGTACTTTTCTACATTCGTTCAAGGACGAACGATTATTTTAGAGGTGGAGAATATGATGACCCGATAGGTCATCTTATGTTTTAGAACCTAATTTTGCACTTCAAAGCCTTAAATACCTCATCTTAGCCCTTCTCAATTTGCATGTACAGTTCGGGCGTGTTTCCGGAAAGCTTTTATGGTAAAAACTGAGAAAATATAAAAATTTTCCATAAAATCTATTTGAGTTGACTTCAATCAATGTTTTGAGTAAACGGATTCGGATTTACATTTTGATGACCCGGTGGGTCCGTATCAATATTTGAAACTTGGATGTATGCCCGAAATCAAATTCGGAAGTCCCTAGCCCGAGTTATCGCACTTTGTTGAATTTGAAAGTTGAAAACTTAATGACTTTGAAATGTCTGACCAATGTTTGATTTTTTTAGATATCGGATCCGTATTTTATTTTCTGAATTCAGTATTGGTCCAACACTATATTTATGACTTGCCTGTCGAATTTGGTGAGAAACGGAATTGGTTTGACGTAATTCGGACATCCGGTTGTTAATATAGCAATTCTAAAGTTTCTTATAAATTTCATTTCATCTTGGTGTCCGATTCATAGTTTTAGGTGTTATTTGGCGATTTGTTTGATCAAACAAGTTTGTATGATGGTTTTGGACTTGTGTGGATATTTGGCTTAGAGCCCCAAGGGCTCGGGTGAGTTTTCGATAGGTAACAGAGTGGTTTGGACTTAGAAAAACTCTGCTAGTGTTCTTCAGTTTCTACTGCAGGTCTCAGACCTCGCATTTGTGATATGGCAGCAACCCTGTCAATTTCACATTTGCGAAATCTTTGCATTTGCGACCTAATTTTTGCATTTGCGAAGAGACCCAGTTGCGCAATTGCGACCAGGTATTCATTGCTGCGATAGGGGACTAGGGGGAGTTACTTCGCATTTGTGATCAGACCAGTTCGTACTTGTGAACAATTCATTGCATTTGTGATGAAAGAAGAGATGGGAAGGATTTCGCATTTGCGATGGTTTCTGATCATTTACGGGGTTCACATTTGCAAATCCCAGGTCGCAAATGCGACATCTGCAACTGATCAAAATGGAAGTTAGACGGAATTTTTGTTCATTCTCTCAAATTTTCAAACTTAGAAACCCTAGAGGCGATTTTTAAAAGAACTCTTCTTCTCCAAATTATTGGTAAGTGATTCTAAACTAGTTTCCTTCAATCCTTCACTACATTTCCTAAAATTTCAACTTAAATCGTGTGTTTTCATAGTGGAAATTGGGGGCTTGGGTAGAATTAAGATTTTTGCAAAGTGGGGATTTAGACCTCAAATTGAGGTCGGATTCCAAAACAAATTACATAACCGGGCTCGGGGGTGAACGGGTAATCAAGTTTTGGCCTGAAATTCGGGTTTGGACCAAGCGAACCCGGAAGTTGACTTTTGTTGACTTTTTCAATAATAACCTAAATTGAATTCTTTGCAATTGTAGATAGTTTCTAAGGGTTAATCTGAATTGTTTGGTTGGTAATATTCTAGATTCTATTGGTTCGGAGGCTTGTTGAAAGGCAAAGCTTTGGTTGAGCTTTGAATTGGTCCTTTGGAGTGAGGCATTGGAGGCTATGCGGAGGTAATCCCTTGATTTTTGAGGTTGTTGGGACTGACATCTACCCTTGGTTACGTTTGCCTATAACAAGAGTTCTCAAGCGGAACACCTTTTGCCGGGGGAGGAATCGTTTTGTAGTAAAAAATCTTATGAACCTACCTCGCTGGTAAGTGTCGTGGTTAACCTTGACTTGAGGGATTAGGACTTATTTTTCTATTTGCTAAATATTTAGATGTTGGGAACAACATATATGTGAGGTGACGAGTACTTATGTATTGTTGTCGGATTAAAGCATGCGGGTGGGACTTGTTCCTTGCAATTATTGCTTACTTGATCATATTATCCATGCTTAGACTAGTTATTTGTTAAATTGATCGTTCTTATCATTTTTTATGGGCTTTTGCGATAATTGGATATTGATTCCAAGTTGAGATTGGTATTGTGGAATCTTGTGAAGTAAGGCTTGTACTTGTTGATCCTATCTTCCTTTATTACTTGTTCTTTGTTATGTGGTAAGGGAGAGTGTTAATGCACGAAGGGTGATGTCGTATCGTATGTGAGTTTTAATGCATGAAGGGTGATGTCATTCTATATTGTGAGTATTAATGCACGAAGGGTGATTTTGTGCCATATTATGAGAGTTAATGCGCAAAGGGTGATGTCGTGTTGTGCCGTATCTATGGATTTATATTGTGAGTGAGAGTAAACGCACGAAGGGTGATGTCGTGCAGTATTATTGTTTCATTGTGAGGATGAAAATAAAAGACGAAGGATGATGCCGTGCAATTTTCTTGATTGTGCTTAATTGTTTTTTTACTGGTTAAAGGCTTATTGACTGTTCTAGTTATCATTTTCATTGTATCTCTCGTATCTTGTATCACTTTTAGCATGTCTCTCACCCAATAATACATTTCTAGCTTTTGGTGTTGTTATCTTGTATATATATTGTTATCTGTACAGGTTTATCATCTAGGTTCTAATCATAGTCTCATCGTTACTTCGTCGAGGTTAGGCTCGACACTTAAGAGTACATGGGTCGGTTGTACTCATACTATACTCTGCACTTTTTGTGCAGATTTTGGTACCAGCCCTAGTTGTTTGTGAGGCATAGCAGCTTGGACTTGCTTATGGGAGACTTGAGGTAGATCTGCTGGCGTCCGCAGACCTTAGAATCCCCTTCTATTTTCCTATTTTACAGTTTCTTTTCATTCAGAACAGTTGTATTTCTTTTAGACTCTGTTTGTAGAAAATCTTAGGAGCTCGTGAGTTGTGACTCCAGATCCGATTTGCAGTAGATATTATGGCCATTTATGTTATTCCGCACTCGACTTTATTTCGTTTTGGTTTAATTGACTTTATCTATTGAAATTGAAAGAAATTGACTTAAAGGTTCTCCATCGTTGTCTTGCCTATCTAGTAAAATATTCGGCACCATCACAGTCTCGAAGGTGAGAATTTCGGGTCATGAAAGAAATGCAGCTAAACAAAAAGATCAAAATGATAAGTGATAGAGGGAAAAGTATTTCATAACTTGTAAATCTCACAGTTTTCATGCATGCATAATTATAATATTCCCTATTCATGTGGGGGATTCTTTTCTTTTTATCTAATTAGATAAGAGGTGTGAATGAGAAATGGTGGAAAAAAATTTGGAGTGAAACGAAAAGTTTGAAGTGTTTCCTTTACTAATGCATTTTGTCCCTCATTGAAAAATGAAAAGAAATTTTTTGTGCTTATATGGAGAAGCACATTTTCTAGCTCTTAAGAGTTGAGAAGAAGTGGTGCCTCGCACCGTCGTCGTCGCTCGCTCTGCGTCGGCTTCGAATTTTTCGGTTTTCGTTATTTATTTTCTTTTTTCGGATATTTTTCGTGTGGATTTTTATTTCACGGTTAATCTTCTAACGGTCATTTTGAATTTAAAATCCACAACCAAACTTCTACGGAAATGGTACCTCATGTGAACAGGTACCTTTGCACCTATCCAACCCAGACTGTTTAGCTATAAATTCAGAGGCTTGGCCTTAAATTTCCACCACCCAAAATATGCATACTCTCCCCCCTCTCTTTTGCATTTCTGCACTGTTTTTTCAAAGCAAAAGGTAAGCATAAGTGTGATTTACTGCCTTTGTTGAGTACGACGAAATTCTGTAATTTTCATTGCCGGTATTACAGAATAGTTGTTCCTTTTTATCCTGGGAGGGATTAATCCAATAACCTTGGACAACAGTGGAGGGATTAAATTTCTTAAGGAAATATAGTTTTCTGTTGGGTTCGGAATTTTTTGTTTATTATGTTTCTGTTCTGTTTCTGCTTCTGCTTTGTTTTATTTTTTGCAGAAATTAATTTCAAACGCGGGTTGGTAACAAGCTTAAGGAATTTAATTTTATATTTTGTCTTCGTCTTACTTTCTGCTTTGGAAGACTACAATCCTAGCTATTTTCTACTCCCATTTTGGAGATTAAAATCTTCGGATTTTCTACTCCACTTTGAGATTAAAGTCTTTGTGACTTTCTACTCAATATAAAATTAAAATATTTATGATTTTCTACTCGATTGTTTGTATTCGGTTTGAAGATATAAAAACTTCACCGACTTACTAATTCTAGCTGTGTCAATTTCTTTTACAGAAAAATAACAACAAGGACGGAACAACAGAATGGTACTGTTGGGACTACTACTGCTGCAATGGCTACTGCATCTTCAAGTCGCACAATGCCTGCACCGACCGAAAAGCCCGAAAATTTTTCCGGCGTGGACTTTGAGCGTTGGCATCAGAAAATATTCTTCTACCTGACCACACTCAGTTTGCAGCGCTTTATCAGTAAGGACGTTCCAGTTTTGGGAGAAGAAACTCTTGAAAATGAACGATTTGTGGTGATAGAGACATGGAAGCATTCTCACTTCTTATGCAAAAATTATATTTTAAGTTGCTTGGAAGATGACTTGTTCAATGTTTATAGCACCATGAAAACATCAAGAGAGTTGTGGAATGCTCTTGAAAAAAAGTACAAGACTTAAAAACCCGACATCATTGGTTTAGTTTGGTAATTAAAAAATTCGAACCAAACCGATCTATGTACACCCGTACCAGACACCAAAATATAGTTTTGGTATTAATCTTAGTTTAATTTGAAACTTGGAATCAAAATTAACTACGTCAATGCAAAAAATTGATAGATGTTATCATATATAATAGAATAGAATGAGAAAAAAAGAGTAAGGGAAATTAATTGAGACAAAAATGATTACCAAAAAAAAAAAGAAACAAATCTAACGTACCAATGTAGTTGGTTCTTAGACCAAACACCAAAAAAATGTAGTTTTGGAATTAATCTTTGTTTGAAACTTGGAACCAAAAGAAAAGGACTTATACGCATGAAGCGCACAAAAGTTGAATACGTTGGTAAATAATGAAGAACATTTGGTAGATTTTGTTTTTAAAATGGCCTGGTGTAGACAAGAACTTCTATACAAGAATGTGGCTTTTTATTAGAAGCCACCAATGATTAATTCTAGAATTAGAAAAGTTTAGTTACAAAATTAGAGGCGCAACCTTTCGAAAAGGACAATCCGAATTTAAATATTAATATTATTATTAAATAAGTAGAATATAATATTTAGTTTATTTAGAATGCTAATTTGGTAATTTAATTTTAACTTTTGAACTTTTTATATATATATATATATATATATATATATATATATATATAT
>MU789147.1:25889-68363 GCA_026770625.1 Nicotiana glauca
TTACAAACAAACTTTACTAAGAGCACTTTTAACCCCCATATTGTAAACCTATCCCTATTACCACTAGCAACTTCCTGGTAAGATCAGCGAAGTTTTGGGGTGTGTTTGGTATGAAGGAAAAAAAAATTCGAAAAATATTTGGTTCACTTAAATATTTTGGAAAATATTTTTCTTATAATCTCATTTTCCTCCCGTTGGAGAAAAATATTTTCCTTATCAAGAGAAGGGAAAATATTTTCCAAAACTCCTTCTCAACATTCCCCACCCTAATCAACCCACCCCATTCACTCTCTCCAAAAAAGGCTTTTTTTCAAATTTTAGTTTTTTCGTTACCATCCACCCTATTATCCCCTCCACCCCACCCTCTCGGAAAAAATATTTTTTAAATATATTTTTCAGTTTTAATTTTTTTATTTATCGGTTTAAAGGTTAAAATTTTTACAAGTTCCAAAGTTATGAGTTCGGGGTTATGTGTTCGAAAATTTACGGGTTTAGAAATTATAAAGTTTATGGGTTCGAAATTTCGATGTTTCGAAAGTTTAGTGGTTCGAAAGTTTATGAAATTTGTGGATTCGGAAGGTCGTTGGTTTGAAAGTTTATGGCTTCATGTTTATTATATCTAAATTATTTATGAATACTCTTAAGAAGTTATTTTCCTTAATTTGCGTACCAAACACCGACAAATGAATAAGATTACTACTTGATTTTTTGGAAAATATTTTCTACAGAAAACATTTTCGTTTTACCAAACACATCCTTAAAGAAGCTTCAACGTAAGAATGCCGTGAATTTACGGTGGGATTTGTGTTTTCTTCCCTGTAACTTGTAGTCAAGATGAGAATATATAAAACTTCTATAAGAAAAATGGAGATATGTCAAAACTTCCATTTTGACTCATGATAGTGTCGATAATTTAAGAATTGCTCTAGCTAGGTACAGCTAAAATCCGTTAACTTCCACTAGCGATCAGACCACAACAATTATAACCATACACCTGGTCTAATTAAAGGGTAAATGTACTTCGATGAAGTATACAAGAATTAAATTTGGAATAAGACAGTATAGTTCATGAATGGAAATCGAGAAAATATAATTGTTTGAGATCAAATGTTAATAAGAGTTGGAGGCTTGGCTTTTTAGGGAGGCATTCCTTCGCTTTTTAACGAAGGGATTTTTTGGGAGTCTAATCTCAGCATTTTTCTAATCTTTTATGAGTGTTGAAATCGATTTCGGTAAGATGATGATGACACCTTCAAATGCATCAAGCTCTAAAAATTTAAACTTGACGGAAGCCGTGAGATCTTTGTAGGGGAGATGCACCTTAAAGCTCATCATATCCATTAGGTCAATTACTATTGCATCTCCTTTATATATTTGTACCCTTTTCATTAATGTGGTGCTTATATTTTTTCTGAGTCGAAGGTCTATTGTAAACAGCCTCTCCATTTTTACAACATAGGGGTAAAGTATGCGTACACAGTCTTCCCCAAACCCCATTATGTGAAATTATACTAGGTATTGTTTGACCAAAAGCTATTGAAACCTTTTTTATTAAATCAATTAAGAAAGTTGATGGGGTAAATCTCAGCCAAGTATAATAAGATCTAGCTTGAAAAGTACTAAAGATGAGCAAAATGAACAATCTTTCTCTATATCTCAGAGAAGAACAACCAATTATAAATATGATTGTGTTGAATCTAGAGAGACTTTGCAATAGATATTCAGCTTCAAATAAAAGTCGTATATTGGTCTTCGAATCTTCCTCCTTTACAGAATGTTCAATCCCCTTTTATAGGAGACAATCTCTCTTCTTAATCTCAAAAGAAAAAAGTACAACTTAAAGAATATTCCAAAAGCGTATTCCCATTGTTTCCTATCATGCTAACACAACTACAAACGTCGTGCGTTCTCTAGCCACTGTCGATCGGCATTCGTCACGATGATCTTTAAGAAGCGACATCGCAGGGACCTCGCTCTCTGCTACACTTGGTTTCGGTCCTGGTCGTCAAAATTTTGACCAATACAGTTAGTCCCTCCGTTTGTCGAGGTTGTAGCTTGGGGCGCCCTTGATAAGCGGACATCATCCACGCATACGAAGAAATTTGATCTGCAAACTATCTCGGTTTCGGTTGATGATGGAAGAATGAAGCATTTCGCCATACCTTGGGCGGTGTGTGCTATCTTTGGAGTGACGTCACTTCCACGTGCGTCATCATGGAGTGTTTTCCCAGGGGGCAACATGATGGCCTGTCGCTGCGGTTTCGATTCTGGCACCCTATAAATAGGGGAAGGGTTTGTTTTTTAAAAAACGTTTGGCTATTTCTCTTCCAATCATTTCCTTTCACATTTATAGCTTTGCTTTTGCGTTTTCCTTCATCTCCTCTTTCTCGTTCTTGTTCTTGGTTTTTTTTTTGTTACATTAGCATATCTCCCTTCACAGACATGCCTAGAACACACCGTTCACGTGAGTGGGTTTCTGAAGCCAACCCGTTATCCATGACGCGCCCTCCCGGTGGCGAGGACTTGACGATAGAGGAAGGGGATAGCCTTCCCACCGTGGATGAGCTACTGCCGAGACACCCTATGTCTCGAAGTGACTTTCTCAAAGACCCTCCTTCTACTCTCATCCCAGTATTCTCTGAAACTGAGCAAGTCTGCATCAATGCCCTCCGTACAAAATATAACATTCCTGCTCATATTGAAATGGTTCCAGCAGGAAGAGACTTCGTAGAAGTCCACAGACCGGTGTATTGTGCTTTTTATGAGTACCTCTTTGTGAATGGTCATTCCTTCCCTCTTCTCCCATTAGCGGAAGAGTTCTGTTGATTTTATCAGGTTTTTTCGGTGCAACTTTCCCCGTACACACTCATAATACTCATGTTGTTGACGAAGTATGCAGAGTTGGCGGGGTGTGAAGTTACCGTTCACCACCTCCTACATTTGTTTTCACTAAGCTTTCACAAGGGTACTATGGTGCATCTGAGGCAGCATGGGACAAAAAGGATGGTGGCCGAGGCTGATGACCGGCGAGCTGCAAATTCTGGTATAAATACTTCTTCGTTAGAACTGACCACATTGTATCCTACCCCGCTAGATTTCCTGAGTGGTGGAATTAGAATCGTAAGTGCCACCACTTGTTTATTCTTTATTTTTTCTTCATTCTCTTTAGTATTTATTTGTGGTTTTCTTTCACAGCTATGGGGCATCCACCCTATCTTATTGCGGCCATAAGGGAATGGGTAGCCCGCCTTCTTCCCCATGCAGCGGAGACTCGAGACTGGCCCGCTTTCGTGAAACGCTTTGGGCCGAAAGTTTCATCTGGTGAGCATATTCCTCTGTATCATTCTTTGTCCATATATCATTGTCTATTAATACTAATTGTTATGATGATAGGTCGTGGAGCTTCTAGGCGGGAGGCCCCAGTCCCTGCATTTCGCAAGGTCATTGCCTTCGTAGGGATGCAATTCTCTTTGGGTGAGTCCGCCCGAGAGATTTATGCCCAGTCGTTACAGGCGAGGCACTCCTCTCGAGACATGGTTGTGAGGGAGGAGATCCCTTATTTACCAGTTCAACATCCCGTGGATGAATCCTCTAATGGGGGTGAGTCTTCATTGAGGAAAAAAAGGGAGGATGGAGCTTGGGAAGAGCGTGGTCGTTGAGACTGGAAAGAGCAGGACGGGTACATCGGAGATGGCATCGGTACCCACGTTTATGGCTGACGCCATCTTGGCGGGGAGATCTCCCCAAATGGAAGGGTTTATAAATGAGGGGTGTCTGTGTATTCTACCGAGGGCGGCGCATCATCTACTGTTGGTGGGGGTTTGTGCGCCGAGTCGGTTCGGGTTCAGACGTCGACCCAAAGGATGTTCACGAGTTTGCAGAGTGTCATACTCACGTGGAGGTCAGAATGCAGGGTTCTGATCGACACATAGTCATTC
Source organism: Nicotiana glauca (assembly GCA_026770625.1). Classification (NCBI taxonomy): domain Eukaryota; kingdom Viridiplantae; phylum Streptophyta; class Magnoliopsida; order Solanales; family Solanaceae; genus Nicotiana; species Nicotiana glauca. The sequence goes on from MU789147.1 coordinate 29,828, forward strand.
TTGGAAATTATGACTTATTGTCGGACTGTGATCAAGTGGCATATGTTTTACCTCTTTATGTGTTTCCCCTGAGAGCGAGGCACTCAAAACGATAAGTGATGAAGAGTTGTCTCAGAGCATTTCTGGCATGGCTTTACAGGTAAATGTCTTTCTTTTGATTTTGTTGTTGGATCCGTGTTACTAATTTTGGCCCATTTCTTCTAACTTTTACTTCTCGTGCTAGACCCTTATCATGGAGATTGAGCGTGAGCGTCGGTAAAGGAGGAGGACGACCCTCTATGGAAAGATGTTTTCCAAGTACCAAAAATATCACACCAAGTATCGTACGATGGTCGGCATCTACAATCAAGATCGTGATTTCTAACTGCTTCATGAAGGGCTCAAGCAGAGGGAGGATCAACTAGCGCGTAAGGTCGAGGAGATGAAGGAACGAGAAGAGGACCTTATGAGGGTCGTTGCCTGTAGCAGTGAGCTTGAGGCAGCCTTTAGGTCCAAGAAAGATGAGATTGAGCTATGTAGGGGAGTAGTGTATGAATATTGTGATCTTCAAGTGAAGGTAGCCAGTTCGGCTGCCGAACTGGACATGAAGACGACTGAGGTCGACGAGCTTAAGGGTGAATTGAGTGTGAATGCTGATAAATTGGACCATGTTGAGAGGGGGAGGGCAGCGGCCATTTCTAAGGTGGAGGTTTGAGAGAAACCTCTCCGTGTTTGCAAGTTAGAGAGGACTAAGGAGATGGAGGCGTCTGCGCTTAGGACGACAGAACTTGAGGGGTGTATTCAAGGGTTGGAGCGGAACTGTCTGCACTGTACAAGCAAGTGGATTCATTGAAAGTGGAGGACGTACGACGATAGTCGCAGCCTTCTACATCTTATTCCCCAGCTGATCCTGTCATGCCTCGACATTTGTATGAGTTGTGGGTTCATGCCGAGGCTCAAGCTCGATTTGTACAAAGCCCTTCACGTTGAGGGGAGGTCATCTGAAGAAGAACTTCGGGATGTACGTGCTAGGGCTCGTGCAGCTCGCCAGGCATGCGGGTATGATTCTCACTCGCCCAATGGAGATGATATTAATTCTGATGATGCGAACAGACTTGCCTCCGACTCTTGGTACGAAGACGTGTATGACACCGAAAATGATGTGTAGTATTTGTTTTGTGCTTTTTGCTTCACGGTTTTTGTAAGGGTGTTTCTGAACCCTTTGTAAGGATTAATATTTGTAATATATTTATTGTAAATGAAGGTCGTTTGGGCGTTCACCTCTGAGTTGTTTTCTTTCTTTGGTTTGTTTGACGACGGTTTTTGCCACAATCACGTCACTCTGAAACTTTGTTGAAATAGTAAACTTATTGCATTTAGTTGAACTATGTTTGTTAGCAATGGCCTTGGCCGTAGGGATATTACTTTTGAGATTGCACCGCAGTAGTTTCTTATCGTGGTTCGAATGATATCGAACCCACTTTTTGTCGATGGCCTAGCCATTGGGATGTTACTTTCAAGCTAGCGCCGAAGTAATATCCCGTCGTGGTTCGAATGATGTCAAACCCATTCCTTTGTCAATGGCCTTAGCCATTGCGATGCTACTTTTGAGCTGGCGCCAAAGTAATATCCCGTCGTGGTTCGAATGACATCGAGCCCATTCTTTTGTAGATGGCCTTAGGCCCTTAGCCATTGGGATGCTACTTTTGAGATGGCGCTGAAGTAATATACCGACATGGTTTGAATGATATTGAACCCATTCTTTTGTCTATGGCCTTAGCCATTGGGATGTTACTTCCAAGCTGGCATCGAAGTAATATCCCATCGTAGTTCGAATGACATCGAGCCCATTCTTTTGTCGATGGTCTTAGCCATTAGGATGTTACTTTTGAGCTGGAGCCGAAGTAATATCCCGTCGTGGTTCGAATGATATCGAACCCATTCTTTTGTCGATGGCCTTAGCCATGGGGATGTTCCTTCTGAACTGGCGCCGAAGTAATATCTCGTCATGGTTTGAATGACGTCGAGCCCATTCTTTTGTCGATGGCCTTAGCAATTGGGATGTTACTTTTGAAATGGCACCGAAGTAATATCCCATCATGGTTCAAATGATATCGAACCCATTCTTTTGTAGATGACCTTAGCCATTGGGATGTTACTTTTGAAATGGCACCGAAGTAATATCCTGTCGTGGTTCAAATGATATCGAACCCATTCTTTTGTCGATGTCCTTAGCCATTGGGATGTTGTAGGTGTTGATTTTATTCATGCATTGGAGACGCGTATTGATTTCGTGTACATAATGGAGTGATTTTATTCATATGTTAGGGATACATGTCGATTTTGTACATATAATGGAGATTCCTTATATCTAGTCCCTTCATTATTCGTCCAGGAGATGTAGTCAGCATGCGTGCCATTGTACAATACCTCACATGTTGAGTCGCCCTCCTCGTCGCCTTATTAAAAAGCTCCTCGATAAAACTCGATTGGTACAAACCCCGGGTGAAGGAAAAAGAGTACGACTTGGGTGGCTTCTCTTTTCAAAAATGGAAGTATTTCAGGTGGACGACGTTCCAGTTATTTTGTAGTAATTTTCCTTCCATTAGTTCTAGTTGAAACGCTCATTTGCTTGCTGCTGCTGTGATTTTATACGGCCCGTCACAATTTGTTCCTAATTTCCCTTCTTTTGGGTCTTTCGCTGCTTACTTTTGGCTTTTAGTACGTAGTCCCCGACTTTGAGTGGTCGTATTTTGGCCTTCTTGTTATAATATCTTTCTGCTTGTTCTTTTTGGGCCACCATTCTTATGTGTGCCATATCCATTCGTTCTTCGACCTCATCTAGGTCTTCTAACCTGCTCTCGTTGTTGCTTGATCCACTCTCATTTTAGTATCTTAGGCCAGGTTCCACGACATCAACGGGTATGACTACATCGGTGCCGTAGACTAGTGAATATGGCATCTTCCTGTGCTTGTCTTTGGCGTTGTGCAGTAGGCCCATAGCACCTCCGGTAGCGGTTTCGGCCATAGCCCTTTGGCGTCTTCAAGCTTTGTCTTTAGTATGTTTAATATTGTTTTATTGGAGGATTCCGCATGGCCATTACCGACGGGATTATATGGCGTGGAGAGTATCCGCTTGAGGTGCCATTTCTCGAAGAATTCAGTCATCTTCTTCCCGATGAACTAGGGTCCGTTGTCGAAAGTGATTTCTTTGCATATGATGTTTTTCCAAATGAACGTGATGACTTCTTGTTCGCGTATTTGAGCGAATGCACCTGCCTCCCCCCATTTAGAAAAAGATTCAGTTAAAACCAAAAGGAAGCGTGTCTTACCTCGCCTTGTTGGGAGGGGCCCGACGATATCCATCTCTCATTTTATAAACGGCCATGGAGAGGTGACAAAATGTAGGAGTTCTCCCGCTTGGTGTATCATAGGGGCATATTTCTGGCATTGCTCATATTTCTTGACGTACTCTGCGGCCTCCTTCTTCATAGTGGGCCAGCAATATCCTGCACGAATAAGACACCTGACAAGGGCTCGATTACCCGTATGGGCGCTGTAGTGGCCTTTGTGTACCTCTTCAAGCACACGCCTTGTTTGATTTGGTCCAAGGCATTTGGCCAAGGGGCCACCGAACGTCATTTAGTAAAGGTCGTGGTTAATAAGGTTGTACCTGGCAACTTGTATTCAGAGCTTTTTGGCTTCTTTTTTATCTTGCCGGAGTGTTCCTTACTGTAGATATGATACGATGTGATTATGCCAATCCCAAGTTAAATTTAGAAAATGTACCTCGACTTGGTCTATTGATGAGTGGAGAAGGGTGACCTCATTCTCCTTGGTGATGTTTTTAGTTGCTGCTGCCAGTTGGGCGAGACCATCCGCTTCAATGTTTTACGCTAGGGGAATTTGGTAGAATCGGCATTCATTAAATTCTAGCAGCAGTTTATGGATTTTGGTTTGGTATTTCTGCGACCTTTGTTCCTTAATCTAGAAAGTCCTAGTTACTTGATTTACAACGAGCAGCGAGTCGCACGGAGAATGATGTGTCGAGCACCATACTTGAGAGCCAACTTTAATCCTTCAATTACGACCTCATACTTGTTCTCATTGTAAGTCATTTTGGGACATTGTACAGATTGCGAATCACTTTGACCATCGGGACTTCGAGTATAAGTCCCAGTCCTGATCCCCAGGAGTTAGATGTACCGTCGGTGTGGAGGACCCGGATGTCAGGTTGGTCATGTGAAGTGTGAAGTGCTTCTTGTTCGACTTCGGGCAATATTTCCGCGCTGAAGTCGGCGACGAAGTCAGCGAGTACTTGCGACTTTATCGCGGTTCGCAGTTGATATGTTATATCATGCTCGCTTAATTCTATGGCTCACTTGGCCAACCTTCCCAATAGCTCGGGTTTGTATAGGATACTCCTAAGGGGAAACGTTGTTACTACCTTTATGGGGTGGCATTGGAAATACGGTCTAAGATTTCGTAAAGTTATGACTTATGCTAGGGCCAGTTTATCGAGGTGGGGGTACCCCGTTTCGACGTCAATTAAGGTTTTATGATATAGTAACTTGGAGATTGCATACCTTTGTCTTCTCGAACTAGGAATGCACCTACCGCGACTTCGGACACAACCAGGTAAACTAGAAGGCACTCTCCTGGATCTGCCTTGGCGAGCAAGGGTGGCGAAGAAAAGTATGCCTTTAGTTTCCTCAGGGCGTCGACACATTCCAAATTCCATTGAAGTCCATTGTCTTTCCTTAATACATTAAAGAATTTGTGGCATCTATCCGATGACCGTGAGATGAAACCTGGCAAGGTGGTTATCCTTCCTGTCAGCTTCTACACCTGCTTTTTGCTGGTCAGCACTTTGGGTATTCCTTTGATTGCTTTAATATGTTTTGGGTTGACCTCGTTGCCTCTTTGGGATACCAGGAAACTGATGAACTTACGCGAACTTACACCGAAGGCGCATTTTTCGGGGTTCAACTTCATGTCGTACTGTCTTAGTATATCGAAGGGTTCCTTTAGATGACCGATATGATCTTCTTTCCTTTTTGACTTAACCAGCATATCGTCGATGTATACTTTCATTGTTCAGCCGAGTTGGTTTTTGAACATTTTGGTGACCAATCTCTGATATGTCGCCCCCGCATTCTTTAGCCCAAACGACATCACTTTATAGCAGTATGTTCCCTGGTGAGTGATGAAAGTGGCTTTTTCCTGGTCTTCGTCTTCCATGAGGATCTGATTGTAACCCAAATAGGCATCTAAGAGGCTTAGCGGATGGTGCCCTGCTGTTTCATTGATGAGTTGGTCGATGTGTGCTAATGGAAAAGAATCTTTCGGGCATGCCTTGTTTAGATCCGTGAAATCTACACACATCCGCCACTTTTCGTTCTTCTTTTTCACCATGACCACATTGGCGACTCATTGAGGATATTTTGATTCTCGGACAGAACCATTCGCGAGCATCTTATCCACCTCTTTGCTAACGGCTTCGTTAATAGCGGCATTGAACTTTCTTCTCATTTGCCGCACTGGCGAGCAGAGGGGATCAACGTTTAGCTTGTGGGTAGAAATATCTTTTGGGATGCCTGGCATATCTGCATGGGAAAATGCAAATAGATCGGCATGGTCAATCAAGAACTTATGGAACTTACTTGGTTCTGAGAGGTTGTGCCCGATATAAGCCTTTTTTGTACTGTTATTGCAGTCCAACAGAACAAGATCAAGATTTTCTATCGATGATTTGGATGCTTTCATGATATTGGGTTCCTTGATAGCGTATGCCCGCACGTCAAGTCTGACCCTCCCGACATTGCTGATTGTTATGATTCCACACGCGCTCCTTTGAGTTGTTTGGTGTGTGCGAAATCTTGGGCGATGCGATAGCATTCTTGTGCAGTGAGGTGCCCTATCAAATGCTGAATATTCCCCATGGGGTTGGAAACTTGATCACTTGATAGGACTGGAAGGGATCGCTCGCATGGCATTTATCCATGGGCATCCTATAATGGCGTTGTAAGTTGTTTCCTGGTTCATGACGTGAAATGTCGTTTCCAGAGTGACTCCTCTGGCTAGGAGGGGTAGCACTATTTCTCCAGAAGTCCGTTCAAATGCATTTTTAAAACCCGTTAGCGTTATACAGCGCGGTATTATTTTTTCTTCGAGTCTTATTTGCACGAAGACTCGAGGATGGATGATACAAGTGTTGCTCCCGTCATCTACCATTAATCTTTTTACATCAGTATATGTGATACGTAAAGTGATAACAAGAGCATCATAGTAAGTGAAGGAAAAACCATCGGCATCTGACTTATCGAAGATGATATTGTCTTCGAGGTCATCATACCGTTCGTGGGTGATTGGTCGTTTGAGTTTATTTGTGGTAGTGAATTTAACATGATTTATTGTTATATCATCGCCTCATCTGATGATCATCTATATAGTGCGAGCGGGACAAGGCGATTTTTGAGGTCTCTGGGGTTGTTCGCGTCCGCGGGCAAAGTAGCTCGTCCTCGATTGCTTAGAAACTCTTTCAGGTGTCCCAGGCCCAGCATTCGCACTACCTCCTATCGCAGTCCTATGCAATATTCAGTTTTGTGACCCCTTTCTTGGTGGAATTCGCAGAAAGCGCTTGACTTCCGGGTGCTGGGGTCTAACCTCATTTTTTTATGGCCATTGCACCGTTGGACCGAGTTTCTCTAGTGCATACACTATTTTTGAAGGAAAAACATAAAAATTGTGAGTAGATAGGAGTGGAGGCATACCTTTCTTGTGTCGATATGGTGTTGTGTATCGAGGGAGAGCATCTGTGTGCCATGGTAGAGGCGGGGCAGACGTCCTGATGTAAGGCTGATGCCTTTCTCGACTGAGGTGGGGCCCCAACTAATCTCTTCGATCGTCGTTGCGACGATCTTTCCGTGCTTCAGGTTGAAGTGACGTCAACTATTAGTTTGGATCATTGAGGCCATCCTTGTCGGCTCGTACCTCGGCACAGTAAGAATTATGGATTTCTTCCCAAGTAGTTGGAGAGTATTTCATGAGCCTGCTTAGCAATTTTCTGGTTGCTCTGAACCCATTCCTATTTAGCCCATTATGGAAGGCTGCTACTGCCATTCCTTCTAACACATTCGGCAAGCTTATTCTTACCCTATTGAACCGAGCTAAGAAGTCTCTAAGTCCCTCATTGTGCATTTGCCTTACGGCAAATATATCATCTACCCTAGCTTTTGCCTTTTTGGCTCCCACATGGGTGGTAACAAATTTATCTGCCATTTTCCCGAACGTTGTTATCGAGCGTGCCGACAGTTAAGAGTAGCATGTCAATGCTCCCCCTGTTAGGGTTTCGCCAAACTTTTTCAATAGTACTGATGGAACCTGCTCTTTTGAATGATCGTTACCTTTCACGGCTGTAACGTAATGGATGATATGATCTTCTGGATCAGTAGTACCGCCATATATCTTTAGGTAGGGAGGCATTTTGAAGGTCTTTGGGATGGTGTAGGTGACCGCTTCATCACTATATGGCTGCTCGATGAATCGACCAACATCGCATTTTGGCAACAACTTTGGAGCACCTAGTATTTTGTCCACCCTCTTTTGGTGTTGCTTCATTTGGTCACGGTTGCAGATGTGGAGGCTTCCTTCTCGCATGAAGCAGTTACACATTTATGTAGGAGAGGTGAATCGTCTCCCTTGGGTGTGATGCCCGGCGTTTCATTTTCGTTATCTTCCCTGCTATCTTCGTTGATGGTGTTCAGAAGGTTGGTTGTGCGCCGGCTATCGCTTTCAGTCTTACATCTCCTTTCCCTACCATTGTTAGTTTACACAAAGCTAGGAAGAGGTGGTTATCCCTTTAAAGAATCTACATGAGGCTAAGATCTTAGCTAAAGAAATCCCCACAGACAGGGCAAATTTGTTTAACCAAAAGATATTGAAACCTTTTTAATTAAATCAATTAAGAAAGTTGATGGGGTAAATCTCAGCCAAGTATAATAAGATCTAGCTCGAAGGGTGCTAAAGATGAGCAAGATGAACAATCTTTCTCTATATCTCAGAGAAGAACAACCAATTATAAATATGATTGCTTTGAATGTAGAGATACTTTGCAATAGATATTCAGCTTCAAATTAAAGTCATATATCGATCTTCGAATCGTCCCCCTTTTGTAGAATGTTCGATCCCCTTTTATAGGGGACAATCTCCCTTCTTAATCTCAAAAGAAAAAAGTACAACTATAGAATATTCGAAAAGCATATTCCCATTGTTTCCTATCATGCTAACATAACTAAAAACGTCGTGCGTTTGCTAGCCACTGTCGATTGTTGTTCGTCACGACAATCCTTAAAAAGTGACATCGCAAGGACCTCGCTCTTTGCTACACTTGGTTTCGGTCGTGGTCGTCTAAATTTCGACCAATGCAAGTATGTTATTTTATTGGGGAAAATTGTATGCATAAATGAATGGTGACGTGTCATGACACGTGGCATAAACAATAGGTGATAATTCGTCTAAGAATTATACACTGGTTCGGACAAAAAAAGAGAGGCACGATACAAAAGAAAAAAAAGGGAGATATGAGACAAAAGGTCAAAATAGGTACGATATAAGAGGCTCAGCAAACCCGTACCTATTTAAGTTCAATTGCCTGTGAGCAACGGGAAGAATAATGAACCGGGCTAAAGAAGAAAGTAGAAATACAGCAGTTCAAGAGTAATAAATGATGGAACCGTTAAAGAATATTTTTATTCAATGTAATAATTATGTAACGTAGCATTTAATGTCATTAATTATTCATAATAACCTCATTATGACTTAGATGTGACGGACATTCCTAACGATTCCCAAAAAGATCTATAAAAGGGGAAATATGTAATCAATTGACACACAAGTTACTATTGAAATACACTCTGATTTACTAGCTTACACATTTGAGTACTTCGAAATTCTCTTCTTTATTTGCTTTTTTCAATTATCAGTAACCCGATTCTTCTAAATTCTAGCTTTGACTAAAAAGTCTATTTTTTGGTTAAACAAATTGGTTCCGTTACCGGGAATCTGATAATAAATTCTGTTTCTACTTGATTTCCCTGTTCATATCAATCATGTCAAACAATAATGACAACACGCAAGGACATCCAGAAATTCAAACAATCCAACAACTTCAAGGAGATTCTCCACGAGGCTCTCCACAAGGCTCTCCACGATGATCTCGTGAAGGTACTCCTGATGGATCTCATACAGATGGACAGGCTCAAATTGACAATGTTGAAAACATGAATGAGGCATTACAAAAAATAATTGCCTCTCAAGTCAGTAAAGCTCTTCAAGCTTTTGTTAGTCAATTACCTGCTGCTCCAACCACGCCAACTCCAAACAATAATACTTTAGGGAACCCCCGTTCTGGATTGGTTAATTCAGGCAGCGGTGGAACTCCTAGTGAAACGCAAGAAGGAGATCCAGTTAATTCTGATTTACAAAATCTCGTACTAACTTTGCAGAAACAACTTAAGGAACATAATGAGCGCATAGAGCAAATACCTGGAGTTCTGCTCGTGATCAAAGGAGTAGACATAGACAAATATTCTCAACAACCATGGAAACCAAGTGCAGTCCCCCTCCCTATTCCAAATAAATTTAAGATGCCTGATATTCCAAAGTACGATGGTACATCAGATCCACGAGATCACGTTACCGCTTTCACCACAGGTGTTAAAGGAAATGATTTGACTAAGCAAGATATTGAATAGGTCTTAGTCAAGAAATTTGGGGAAACACTCACTAAAGGAGCATTAAACTGGTATTCTCTTTTACCTGAAAATTCTATAAATTCATTTGCTGAGCTTGCAGATTTGCTTATCAAAGCGCATTCGGGAGCTTAAAAAGGTGAAAAAAGAATGGAAGACATCTTCAAAATCAAGCAAGGAGATTCCGACTTACTTAGAGAGTTCTTGGATAGATTTCAACGAGAAAGAATGATGCTACCATGGGTACCTGACAATTGGGCAGCCATAGCCTTTGCTAGTAATCTGAATGAAAAGAGTTCAGAAGCCACGAGACGACTCAAAGAAAGCCTTCGAGAATTCCCAGCAACAACGTGGAATGATGTCTACAATAGATACAGTACAAAGATGAGGATTGAAGAAGATATCATTTTACGGCTTAAAACTGACGAGAAAACAAGCTCGAGGCATGTAGAAAATGAAAGAAGATCTAGTAAAAACAGGTACGAGCCTTATATGGGACCTGCGGGAAAAGACTCAAGGTCAAAGCAAGAAAGGTACGATCACAAACCTAGACACAGGGAATCAGGCTCCTCTTCAAGGTTTGGTAATGATCTAAGTACACGAGGACAACGAGATGATGATGGGAGTTTAAAGGCAAGGTTTGGTGATTACAATTTTAATGTAACCACCTCTGAACTCGTGGCTGTTCTAAGAAGCATGGGAGATAAAGTACGGTGACCGATGGAGATGAGGTCAAACCCAAGCAGATGAAACCCCGATCATTGGTATGAATTTCATAACGATCACGGACATAAAACTGCAAATTGCAGGTTTTTACAAAGTGAGGTGGATCATTTGTTAAAGCAAGGATACGCTGAGTTATTCAGTGAGAAAGGTAAACAAGCATATATGAAAAATAGACAGGAGCCCCCGAAGCCACCCTCACCTAAACGGACAGTCAATGTTATAAGTGAAGGAGAAGATATCAACGGTGTCTCATATATCACAACCAATAAAATATCCAAAATGACAATCACTCATGGAAAATGGTTACGCCACATGCTGGAAGAGGAGAATATCACCTTCAATGATGTGGATGCAGAAGGCCTCCTGACTCCACATAACGACGCACTGGTAATATCCTTACTCGTACATGATACTAACGTGAAACGTGTTTTGATTGATCCAGGCAGTTCAGTGAATATTATTCTGATACGAGTGTTGCGCGAGATGCAAGATGAGGAAAAATTGGTTCCAAAAATGCATACCTTATCAGGATTTGATAACTCTAATGTCATAACCAAAGGCGAAGCGATTCTTACCACGTTTGCAGAAGGTGTTGTCAAAGATACCAAGTTCTAGGTAGTAGATATGGAAATGGCTTATAACATGATCTTTGGAAGGCCATGGATCCATGATATGGATGTCGTACCGTCAACTTTACATCAAGTTATTAAATTCCCATCACTATGGGGGATTTGTCCAATCAGAGGCGATCAACAAACATCCAGGAGTATTAACTCCATTGCAGATTCAACTGTTCAGAGTAAAGTCAAATAGCAATTACAAGATTCAGTTGAGGAGGGTATAATGTCAACCTTAACTGAACAAGGAAAAATAGAAGAGGATTCAAGGCCTGACACTATTCAAGAACCAGAGGAAAATGAGAACATTAAAACAATGATCGAAGAGTTAGAGGCTGTGGTTTTATTTATGCACTGGCCCGAGAGGAAAGTGTATATAGGAGCAAATCTCAGCCCAAAGGTAAAACGTAAGTTAATTGAATTTTTATAAGTTAACACAAATTGTTTTGCTTGGTCCCATTCTGACATGAAAGGAATACCGCCAGAGGTCATGACTCATAAATTGAATGAAGACCCATCATATCCCCCAGTTAAGAAAAAGAAACGAAAGCAAGGAGCTTTCAAGAATCAGGTAATTCAAGAAGAGGTTCAGAAATTGCTCAAAATAGGATCAATTCGTGAGATAAAGTATCCTAACTGGTTGGCTAACACCGTTGTGGTTCCTAAGAAAAATGGTAAGTGGCGTGTTTGTGTGGATTACAAAGATCTTAATAAAGCCTGTCCGAAAGACTCTTTTCCTTTACCGCATATAGATCAGTTAATTGATGATACTGTAGGACATGAACTGTTAAGTTTTTTAGATGCATACTCGGGTTATAACCAAATCAAAATGGATCCAGAAGATGAGTAAAAAACGTCTTTTATAACAGACAGGGGGACTTATTGTTATAAAGTAATGCCATTTGGTCTTAAAAATGCTGGTGCGACGTATCAGAGGTTAGTTACTCAAATGTTTCAAGAATATTTAGGTAAGACCATGGAAGTTTATATAGATGACATGTTAGTTAAGACTCAACATTCAGAGGATCATATATCACATTTGTCCGAAACATTTAGAATTTTGCAAAAATATAATATGAAATTGAACCAAAAAAAATGTGCATTTGGTATGGCATCAGGAAAATTTTTGGGTTTTCTTATTTCTAACCGTGGTATTGAAGTAAACCCAACCCAGATTAAAACTATTGAAAAAATCACTGATGTACTTACGTATAAAAAAGTAGTTCAAAGACTGACAGGGAGGATCGCAACCTTGGGAAGATTCATTTCAAAGTCATCAAAAAAGTGTTTCAAGTTTTTCTCATCCCTTAAAAAGCAAGATCACATTGAATGGAACGAGGAATGTCAACAAACACTTAGGAATTTGAAGATGTATTTACCAAATCCACCCCTGTTAACAAAACCAAAGGTTGGTGAAAGGCTTTTCGTCTACATTGCTATTTCAGAAGTTACGGTAAGTGCTATTTTGGTTCGAAAAGAACAAGGTAAACAATCTCCTATTTATTATGTTAGTAAATCTTTGTTAGATGCAGAGACACGGTATCCACAAATAGAAAAATTGGCACTCGCTTTAATCATGGCATCTAGAAAATTGAGGCCGTATTTTCAGTGTCACCCTATTGCTGTTGTAACTGCATATCCCTTACGTGATATACTGCATAAACATGAATTATCAGGAAGGTTAGCTAAATGGGCTATAGAATTAAGTGAGAATGAAATCACGTATATACCTAGAACAACAATAAAATGCCAAGTACTGGCAGATTTCGTGGCTGATATTAGCCAAGGGATGCAATTAGAAGCTGAAAAAGAAGGTCAGGTACTTAATGGAGCAAATCCAGGAACATGTACTTTATTCACTGATGGATCGTCTAACATTAAAGGTGCAGGGTTAGGAATTGTTTTAGTACCACCTACGGGTGAAACTATTAGGCAAGCTATTAAATGTCACTTCGTAACTAATAATGAAGCGGAGTATGAAGCCTTGATTGCAGGTCTAGAATTGGCACGAGAATTTGGGATAAGTCAGGTAGTGATCAAAAGTGATTCTCAGGTTGTGGTTAATCAAATGTTGGGGACTTACACAGCCAGGGAGGCAAGGATGCAACAATACTTAGAAAAGGTAAGGGAACTCATAAATCAGTTCCAAACTTAGAAGGTCATCCAGATACCAAGGGATGACAATGTTGAAGATGACGCCTTAGCAAACCTTGCATCTGCAACTGATATAACAAACGATGTCAACGCCTCGGTTATACATTTATTTCACACAGTTCTCGAACCTGATAAGAACGAGGTAAAATTTAATAATCTAACTTGGGATTGCAGAAATGAAATCGTTGCTTTTTTACAGTATGGTACCATGCCTGATTACAAGAGAAAAGCATATGCACTTCGTAAAAAGGCAGCTCGTTACTGTTTAAAGCAAGGTAACCTTTATCGAAAGATGTTTGGTGGCCCCTTACCAAGATGCCTTGGACCTTCTCAAATAGAATATGTAATGAGAGAAATATATGAAGGACATTTTGGAAACCACGTAGGAGGAAGATCACTGGGGAGAACTTTGATCAGGGTAGGATATTATTGGCCCAAAATGGAAGAAGAAGCAGCGAGCTTTGTGGCTAAATGCGATAAATTCCAGAGATACGGTAATAATATGCACCGACCTACTGAGTTATTAAAGCCGATTATTGCATCATGGCCGTTTATGAAATGGGGAATGGACATAGTGGGACCATTACCTCAAGCTAAAGGACAGGTAAGATTTTTACTCGTACTTACTGATTATTTTACTAAATGGGTAGAGTTTGGAGCATTTAAACAGGTACGAGAAAAAGAAGTCAAGGACTTCATTTGGCATAATATCATTTGCCGGTTTGGTGTACCAAAAGAAATTGTATGTGACAATGGTCCTCAATTTATCGGAGCTCAGATAACGGAATTTTTTCAAAGTTGAAAAATAAAAAGGATAACATCAACACCATACCATCCAGTAGGGAATGGACAGGCGGAATCAACAAACAAAGTTATCATTAATAATTTAAACAAGCGATTAGAGGAATCAAAGAGTAATTGGCCCGAAGTCTTACCTGGAGTTTTGTGGGCATATCATACAACCACAAAAACAAGTACAGGTGAGACACCCTTTTCTTTGGTTTACGGGGCTGAAGCACTAATCCCAGTTGAGATAGGAGAGCCAAGCACGAGGTTCTCACAAGCAACGCAAGAGTCCAATGATGAAGAGATGCGGGTCAATTTAGATCTATTGGAAAGCAGGAGAGAGGCTGCGTTAATAAGAATGGCCGCACAAAAGCAAGTGATCGAACGATATTACAACAGGAAAGCATGTTTGCGATACTTCAAAATTGGGGACTTCGTGCTTAAAAAGGGTTTTCAATCTACAAAGGCAGCCAACGCGGGTAAACTAAGTCCAACTTGGGAAGGACCCTATAGAATTCATGATATTACAAGAAAAGGAGCAAATGAGTTGGAGACAATAGAAGGGAAGATACTTCCTTCGCATTGGAATGTTGTTCATTTAAAGAGATATTACTTCTAAGCGGAAAAACACATGGTCAGGTATCATTATGTTAGATTTTACTTTTTGAATTATTAAAAATTTGACTAAAGATTTTAGATGATAGGCAAAATGCTTACCCGTACTAAATGATGAGTCACGACCAGTAAGGTAAAAACGGAATACACTAAAATTCCTGGCCTAAGTATACAATTAATTTGATAGAAACATACACGGGTAAAGCAGTCTTAGTCTATAATCATACCCCCAAGTCCCGTATGTATTTCCTTTTCAGGAAAGGGATCAGGTGAAGGAAACTATCAAGTGCTCGAGGCTTCATACTTTAACACTCAAACACTTGGGGGAATACATAATATATACAGCCAAGTGTACGTAAAAGGCAAACAAGATTTAGAAAAATCAAGACTAAGAAGAAAGCGGAGTGGAAGTTAACAAGTCAAGGCATTCATCATAGTGTTCTTTCCCATGAGAACAATGGAGTCACCTCTCAAACCTTTCCTAATGTGATGGAGCTAAAGGGAATTCATTGTACTTCATAAACAGTTAGGGTAATGACTATGTACTAAAACGGGTTATAAGGAAAAACCTTGTATCTATTGTTCTTTTTTTGTATATTTGTTACAAGAAAAACAGTTACGAGAAAGTTATAGATGTAAAGAATGATTCACGACTTGTCAAAGTTCAGAAATAGAAACTTGTTCAAGTTACTTTGGATAAACATGTGTGTTCCTATTTCTTGTATCGTATAAAAAATACCATTATGAAGTTGATGTTGGGAAGCGAGTCAAGCTAATAGAAAGAAAAAGAATATTTAAAAGAGAAAAACAATAAATTGCACAAGACAAGACAAGACAAGACAAGACAAGACAAGGCAAGATTTACGTGGTTCGGCAATTTTTGCCTACTCCACGGCCACACAAAAAATAGCTCTTTATTAACTGAAGAGAGAAAGAAGAAGTTTTGGGATGTTCTTCAAATGAAGATGCAGACCCCTATTTATAGGCATTTGAATGCCCTGCTGAGGTAAGAGCTTACATCATAAAAATGCTGATGTAAGCGCTTACATCATAAGAATGCTAAGGTAAGCGCTTACCTCACAATAATGTCGATGTGAGCGCTTACATCATATTTCATCTCTTTTTGATTTTTCTTTCTTTTGTCTACTTTCATATACAACAATAGGTTTGTTCCTATCAATATCCCCCTCAAACCTATGTTACATCAAAAAAATGATTTGTTATTCTCTGGTGCACCTTCACGCTATCAGTCTTGAAGGCTAACTGAGGCAGCGCACAACCTCAGTTTATCAACACCGACAACTTTGGTCAACATGTCTGACGGGTTCTTTGATCCTGGTATCTTCTTCAGGGAAAGAGTTCCTTCATTTATCAACTCTCGGATATGATGATACCTCAACTGGATATGCTTCGAGCGTGCAGGAAACACTAGATTCTTGGCAAGATGAATGGCACTCTGGCTATCGCTGAAAAGCTCACAATTGTCCTGCTCTTTACGTAGCTCTTTAAGAAAATTCTTGAGCCAAATCATCTCTTTTCCAGCTTCTGAGATTGCCATGTACTCTGCTTTAGTGGTAGATAGAGCAACACTTTTCTGAAGTCTAGACATCCAACTAACAGCAGTACCACCTAAAGTGAACACATAGCCAGTGGTACTTATTTGACTATCGAGATCGCCGCCTAAATTTGCATCAGCAAAACCATGTAAGATAATATTGCTCCTTTTAAAATAAAGTGTCATACCTGATGTACCTTTGAGATATCGCAATATCCATTTTACACCTTCCCAATGCTCCTTTCCTGGATATGACATATATCTACTGACAACTCCAACTGCATGGGCTATGTCAGGTCTAGTACAAATCATAGCATACATCAAACTTCCTACTGCTGAAGCATATGGAACTTTGGACATGTACTTCCTTTCTTCATCTATCTTAGGTGATTGGTCCTTTGACAGATTAAGATGGCTTCCAAGTGGAGTGCTTCTGGTCATTGCATTATGAAGACCGAACCTGCTTAGTACCTTCTATATGTACTTTTCTTGAGACAACTTTAAGGTTCCTTCTGACCTGTTTCTGCTAATCCTCATCCCAAGTATTTGCTTAGCTGGTCCTAAGTCTTTCATTTCAAACTCCTCCGCCAGTTTTTGCTTAACCAAATTTATCTCATTTATGCTAGATCCTGCAATTAGCATATCATCAACGTAAACAGTAAAATGAAATAGGATTCATCAAGATTTTTGATATTACAGCAATGGTCCATCTCACATCGTGTGAAACCATTTTTATGTATGAATCCATCAAATTTATTATACCATTGTCGGGGAGATTATTTCAAACCATACAAACTCTTTTTCAACTTACACACAAGGTTTTCTTTACCAGAAACTTGAAAACCTTCAGGTTGCTTCATGTAGATGTTTTCTTCAAGGTCACCATGCAAGAAAGCAGTTTTAACATCTAGCTGCTCCAAATGCAAATTTTCTACAGCTACGATACTTAGCACCGACCTGATTGTAGTTAATTTGACTACAGGAGAGAAGATCTCGGTATAGTCAATTCCTTCCTTCTACTGAAAGCCTTTTACTACTAATCAGCTTTGTATCTCTTCTTACCATCATGCTCTTCCTTGACTCTGTACACCTACTTGTTCTGCAATGCCTTCTTTCCTTTTGGTAACTCCATAAGTATCCATGTTTTATTCTTTTGAAGAGAATTCATCTCTTCTTTCATGGCTAGCTTCCACTTATCAGAGTCTATCACCTGCATTGCTTCAACAAAATGCTCTGGTTCTCCAGCATCAGTTAGAAGTAAATAGTGAAGAGAGAGAGTTAACCTATCTGGAGGATTCGTGACTCTTTTAGATCTCCTCAGTATAGGTTCATGAGTAACAGAATCTGAATTTGATTCAGGTCCTGATTCTAGATTTGGTTCCGTATTTGATTCTATCTCTAGTTCCGGTTCTGGTTCTGATCCAGGTTCGGCTTCTAGTTCTTCTTCAAAGTCGGTTTCTGGTTCTTCATCTTCAATTTCAGAATCACTTGTAATCCCTCTAGCCACTTCATTTTCTGAGATTTCTTCTAACTCAACTGTTTCAGACATTGTCAGTTTGCTGGTGTTGGTTGGTTCTACTTCAAGCTTATCTGTGTACATCACATTTTCATTAAATGTGACATTCCTGTGTCTTAGGATCTTTATATATTGATCATCTCAAAACCGATAACCAAAATTATCATCACCATAGCCAATAAAGAAACATTTCTTGGCTTTAGGATCAAGCTTATCTCTATCATTAGAGTTTACATGCACATAAGCAACGCAACAAAAATTTTCAGATGTAATTGTGAGCACGTGATTTTTGCCACTCTTAATATACTCCTATAGTTTCTTCAGAATTAGAATTTTTCTTTTATGATTTGAATTTTTAGGAATTAATTGCATGATTTTATGTCTTGTTTGCATTTTTGTGTGCATTGCTAGTTGCTATAATTCATAAAAAGTACAAAAATATTACACTTGCATTTAAAATTCGATTTTTATATTTTTGTCAAGTAGTATTACTAAAACAAGAGAAAAATACCAAAAATAGTCCTTTTACATTTTTAAATTCCACATTTTACATTTTTTAGTTTAGTTTTCTTTCAAATTAGGAATTAGTTGATTTTGAAAATTAATTAGTATAATTTTATATTCTTGATTTGGGTCTTGCATAATAAAATCAGAAAATACAAACAAAATAATAATAACAAGAAAAATACAAAACAATTAAATAAAAAGGAAAAGAAAAGAAAAGAAAATTAATAAAAAGAGAGTGAATAATTGAATCAGGCCATAAAATTGGGCCAAGTTGGTCTGGCCCAAACGATTTTCCCCCTCAGCCCTGCCTAGTATCCGTTTCCCAAGCCCAGTCCATTAAAAAATCCGGCCTGCCCCCCATAGTAAAATGAAACGACTCCGTTTGGCGTCGTTTGATCTGGGCCGCTCATCTCCATCATCCAACGGCCCCCATTGACCCTCCCATTTAAATAGAAGTGTAATAATACACGTTATAATATCAGAGACCAAACCTTCCATCCTCGTACCCCGCCCGACCTCCGACCGCCGATGTATAACCACCGTATCCCCGCCGTCCGCCGCCGGCCAAAAATCGCCGTCGCCGCTGGCGAAGCCCAAAATCCTCCCAACATTTCACCACCCACTCTCCATTTCCTCCTCTTTCCAACCCCTAAGACCTTATCCCTCAAATCGTAACCGATTTGCTCGAATATTGGATCTAAATTTCAGTCAAAACACAAACTCATCCAAATCCGACCAAATTAACACCAAATCATCTTCTCCATTCCCTCATCCCTAATATCCAACCAGGTTCCCTCGAATTTCACTAGTTTCCCTTGAATTTCATATCGAAATCCAGCCAAGAACCCTAATTCTTCAAAGTCAAGATTTCTGTGATTTGGCGCTACGACTGCTTTTAATCGTGTGTTTTCTTATTGAAAACACATGATTAAAGACATTTTTGGTCTAAATGGCTCCAAATGTGACCCGATTCGAGTCTGGGCCAAAATCAAAGGTACCTCGTCTTTTATTTTATTTTCTTCTTTGTTCTTGTTCCTCCATGCCTGTTTTGTTGCTAGGTTTTGTGTTTGTTTTATTTTTCTCCTTCTGTTCTGAAATTTCTTGATCACTGTGGGTTAATTTTGGTTTAAGTCTCGTTTTCGATTGTTAAATCTCAGTAAATTTGATGTTGATGTATTAAGTTTCTGTTCGATATAATCCTTAATTGCTTCTGAATTAGAGTAATGTTGATAATTGGTCTTCATGGATTCAAATCGAAATGTAGTTAGATTTTACTGTAGTTTTATTTTTGATTCAAGTAAGTGTTTGGCCATTCTGATAAACAGTGTGTTATTTGGCTTATACACATGTAGATTAGCTTTGCCATCTGATTTGTTTCCTTTTAGTTTCTGGTTTAATTGTGTTTCAAATTTGTTTTGGGTGTTGTTTGATTTTTGTATGATTGAATTAACATTTCTTCTAGTTTATTTAGTTTAGTTTAATTGTTTTTCAATTTAGTGTTCACTTTCAAATTAATTAGGCTTGTTGATTGGTTATAGCTGATTTAGATTCACTAGGATTAACTATAGTTAGTTTTTAACTCAAGTAAAGGGGTTGTTGGGGTTAGTAATTTCAGGTGGCAAGTGAGGGTAGTGTAGGCATCTAAAAAGGCTATTTTGTTAAGAATAGTAATTTTAAAACCAAAATAAGGGTAGTATAGGTATTCTATAGGTAGAAGAACACCCTAGGGCCTTCTAGAAGTGGGCCTTAGTGTAAGTTTCTGCACTCTAAAAGCAGTAATTTGGAAAACAAGTCAAAAATTGAAGGTCTAATAGATGAAATCTGAAATTAAAAGAAGGAAAAAAATGTGAGTGCCATCTAGAACATTCTATCCCATGTGTTGACTATAAAAGGCAACCCCAATGCCGTCATTTACAAGTTTGGGAGAGGCCCCCTGAAAATTCCCAAAGCTTAGAGCCCCCTAGAACTCCCCCCAAAATCTCCCCAAGCTCCCTAGGTCTGAAATTCAAATTTCAGATCTGAAATCCTTTTAGATCTTAGCTTTACTTCAAAAGGAAAACAAAAGAAAAAGCAATAAACTCCAGAAAACTTTAAAAAAAAATGGTTCTTTTGAAGGTCCCTTGAGATCAAGCTCAAATTTCAGCTTTAGATCTTAGTTTTTCTGCAGAAAATCCAAAAAAAACACAAAAATCTAGTAAAAAATCCAAAAACACTGTTACATTACCTTGTTTGAAGTTAGATTCGAGTTCTAGTTCAAATTTTGCATAAGTTTGAGGTCAACGGGTGCGTTCTGGGTTGTTTCTACTTGCTGAAGTTCAGAAACTGTCCTGGGTGTAATTTCGAGTGACTTTGGGTTTGATCAAGCCTATTTTGGTCATTTTGTGGTGTTATTCTTCTGCTAGTTCAATACTAGGCTATGTGATGCCGTTTTAAAGCCAAAATTTGTCTTGAGTTATCGAATACTACTGCTGATTGCTACTACTTATTGCTTCGATTGCTTGCTGACTTTTCCTTCCAGTTTTGCCTCAAATTCCAGGTATTTGTTTCAGCCTCAAACGACATATGAATGTGAATTCGATGTATAATCAAATTGAAAAAGGAATTGAAGTGCAAGCTGTACTTTAATTTTGTTTGAATGCAATTCACTTTTGTACATTGATAGGAATGTGGGACTGTATTCTAGTCTAAGGGTTGAATGCTATAGAATCGTATATATGCCCTGTTGAATAGTGTTAGGCTCAATGTGTGTTAGGCTTGTTATGATATTTGATGGTCAAATTTAAAAAATTTACTGGCTTGATTTAAAACGTTGAAATAGTATGTATATCCATTATTAGAGCATTGAAGGCCTCACTTGAATTTATAGGTCTCGTTTGTTGCATGTTGCTTAAAATCAGAAAAGACACTAGTAATTACTCCTGAAGTATCAGTCCATGATTTAGATTTTTTTTTAGAATGCAAGTTGTTAGATTTCCAGGTTATTAGCATAATTGTACAGGATTGCCTAATCTGAAAATCACTGGATCTCCGACTACAATAACTGCCCATCCGGTAAAAGAGTTTAATAGGCCAAATTGAAATTAATATTGCATTCAGATTAATTCACGAATCAATTGAACATCCTGTGTCTTGTGAGACTTGGGCTTAGTCATGTGATAAAAGCCCAATTATGATGGCTTCATGTACTGGAGCATAATTCTACAAATCCAACTCACTCTCAATTTGGGCCACTGAATAGGCCCACTATTTGATGGACTCTCATTCAAATCCTGCCAAAATTTATCATTTTAGAATTGACTTAAAGGCCCTATTTCATAATTCAATATAATATAAGTTTGGGATTTCGAGTTAGGTAGCTGGTTCAAATTAAAAGGCTCCCCCACTTGTTTGAACCCGGACTTGAACTTGAAGCCCATGTTTTAAATATTAATTAGCTAGGGCTTTTCTTTATTATTAGAGACAAATAAAATAGCAAATCATAGTTACTTTAGGACTTGCCTTTTAAATAAAAATGAGATGAGCCTCACCAAACAAACCCATATATTGCGGGTCCCTCTTCAATTATCTATATAAAAATACTTAAAATTTGAGACGTGCCGTTTAGCGAATTTCACGGTCTCCCACAAAGATAATAACCCGTTAGTCACTTTAGGCACGCTTTTAATAATCTTACCTTCTTAAATATGGGTGTGCATTTCATGCGATCCAAATCCGAATCCAAAAACGTTGAATAAGAATGTATCGAGGATCCGGGTGCATTTCATGTGACGTGATCCGAAAACACGTTTTTAAACGACGTTCATTTTCGTAAAAATAATTAAAAGCAGTAAATAATTATAAAATTGCACTGTAGGTTGGAGCATGTATAAAAATTAGATTTTTAGCTATTTATAATAATTTAAGCGACCGTGCTAGAACCACGGGATCTAGGGGTGCCTAACACCTTCCCTCTGATCAACAGAATTCCTTACACAGAATTTCTGGTTCGCAGACTCCAATTGGGAAGTCAAAATTTTCCTCGATTTGGGATTCAAGTTAAACCGGTGACTTGGGACACCAAAGCCAATCCTATCCCAAGTGGCGACTCTAAAAAAAGAAAAAATAATAAATAAATAATCCCATTTCGAATAATATCACTTTAAATGGAAAAACTCCCTTATACATTTATCCTTCGGGGTAGGTGTGTAAAAACGGAGGTGTGACAGCTCTGGCGACTCTGCTGGGGATACATCCAGAATTCCGGTTCAGGGTTCAAGAATTCGAGCTTAGTATAATTGTTATATTTGGCTTTATCGGATTTTTCTACATGTTTCCATGCTATATGTGCTAAATGTTTGACCGCTTTGATATTTGTTGAATTGTATATAAATTGTCGCGAATCCTTTCCTCTTTCTGAGTCTTCTACATCGTGGAGAAGGGTGCACTTCATGTAGCTTCTCTTCTGTTTAGAGTCTTTCCCAATTTAGAACAAGGTTGGATAAGTTGCTAAGCCGGCAGAGCTTCTGTATCCCCGGTAAGCTGCCTCCCCCTCGGCTCGAGTTGTCCGCTCGGGTAAGCTAGGTCTAGACCAATAAACCTAGGGTTAAACCTAGAAGAACAAAAACTCATGTCGGATCCCTAGTAGGACGTTTGTTTGCATCATGTGCATTTGACTTAGGGGACTCAACACAGGGGTTGGGTCCATCTAGGACAGGTGACCTGAAATGAATTGACCATCCTGATGCATCTTACGTGCTACTTGCGCATTTATTTTCTCGGTTTTGCATGTTGACCGGCTTGTATATAATGAGTGAAAATTGAGAAAAATAGCAGTGTTAAGACTCAGTGAGGATAACCTTTTGTTGTGAAAAACCAATGCCAAAATAGTACCGAAATGCTGCTGGATTTTTGAAAAGTGAAAAGAGAAAGAGAGACATATTTGGAAAATAGAAAGAAAATTGTTGTTCAAAAACAGTTTTGATTTTGGCACATCTGCTCGAACTACGCTGGTTTGATTCTCATCGGACGTGAGATACGTAGGCAACCCTCATCGGGTCTAACCTCCCTTTTGCAAAAATAGCCACAAAAAAAAAAGAAAAAAAATGTCAAAACTTTAATTTTTGTCATAAATAAGTCGGGTGATGCCATTATTGCTTAAAATAAGCCGAATGTCCCAAAAGGACGTCGGAAGGCTGTTTTTCACACGAACAGCCACCCTGAGTCATTTTAAATAGTTTGCGGGCACAGCCTTAAAATCTTCCTCCCAGAAGCGCTGAAAGACCGTATTCGCAAAACCAAATCCTTGTCTTTCTAAATAAGAATTTTGCAAAAATATCCAGTTTTCAAAATAAGTTATTAAAATTCCCTTTTTAAATAAAAGTGCAGGATGACTTCTAGTAACATCGAAACCTTCTCAGTCCTGAGCGAGATCCCCTTGAAACTTCATATGTGGTGGCATGATCTGGGAAAAGGAAACAGAGATAACGTGGTCAAAATTTTGGGCGGTCTAGTGGATTTATTGGACATCAAACCGAGGAAAGATATCATTGAGGCACTAATACCATTTTGGGACCCGACCCGTAACATATTTCGGTTTTCAGATTTTGAACTCACACCTACCTTAGAGGAGATTGCGGGATACGCAGGCCTCAACGGGAACCTTCGAGGCAGATACCCACTGGCCCTACGACCGGTAACCCTTCATAGGTTTATGGATTTGTTGAACATCATCCGGGATATTCAAGACCCGTATCTGGCATAAGGGTGTTGTACATTGCATTTCCTATATCACCGGTATGGTAACCCAAAAAGTATCAAAGAGCCTAACACCAGCTTGACGCATGCCGGAAATAAAGACAAACGGAAAGCTCGACGGGGATTAGCCTTTCTAGGAGTGGTGGTTTGTCCGAGAAAAGATGGTCACATAGACCTCGGCCTGGTATGGATGCTAGATGTTGCCACGAAAAAACCTAATAGCACAGTGGTTCCTCTGATCATAGCAGAAATGTACCGAGCTCTGACGAAATGTCGCGAAGGTGGGAAATTCTTTAAAGGTTGCAATTTGCTCTTACAGCTGTGGATGCAAGAACACCTCTATCACCGCATCGGCTATATGAACTACGGTTTAACTGGGCTGAGTTGTATTGCAGAATTTGGAACCCGGGTCACAGGTATTGAGTTCCCTGAGGGTACTGAGGCCTGGTCGTCATGCTTAAGATCCCTGACCGCAGATAAAGTCGAATGGGCTTACGGTTGGCTTCCCGCTACTGAAGTTGTATACACATCAGCAGAGGTCCCCTATATTCTTTTGATGGGTATCCGAAGCATACAGCCTTATGCTCCTTACCGGGTTTTGCGACAACTTGGAAGATTCCAGACAGTGCACAATGATGAAGACTTGAGTGAGCAAGTCATTGAGTTAGGCCCGAAGGCTACATTTACTGAAGGCAGAATCTGAAAGATATGGAATGAGTGCCGGTTCCTTGAGACAAAAACTATAATACAGGACCAAGCTAGAGGCGAGGTAGATCCCAAGTATCTGACGTGGTTTGGAAAAAGATTTCAAATCCCAGAGAGACCCACTAAAAGACCGCATGTGCAGCAATTTACCGATAGGGTCCAAGTTCAATGGGATTGGCAAGCAAAGGAGAAGGAGTACCGAGCTAGAATAGGACGGTTGGAGCAACAGGTGAGGGACCTCCAATTCGACAAAAGTGTACAGGCTGCAGCTGACGAGGGTGATAAAAAGAAATTAGCTCAGGAGAACGAAGCACTCAAAGACCAAATTAAACAAATGAAAATAGATGCTCGGAACCAAGAAAGAAGTCTATCTGATGAAAGGTTGGTCAAAGGGTTAAAGAAACAAATTTCGGACTGCCAAGAAGAATTAGAAAAATCCGAGGGAAATATGGCAAGACTCCGGGCATAGTAGGACAAAAGGACTGAAGAAAGAGCCCAATTTGTGCAACAAATGAGGAGAAATTACGAGGGGACTATCGCCAAAATGAAGAAAAAAATGAATACTATGGAAGAAAAGACAGCCCAACGGGATAAAGAATTCCAAGCCGAGATGAACCAGTGCTATGGGTTAATTGTAGAGATGGAAAGGTAATTAAATTGCTACAAGACCTGCATTTCCAGGACTCTCAGGTACTAGAGGCTCGAACACAACAAATAAGCCGCCTCCTCCAAGAAAAGGGCCGAATCAGGGAAAGGATCAGAAAAATCGCCCATTATATTGTCATGAAGTGTCAGGCCGACAAGGAATGGGTCGTACCACTTCCTTTGCCTCAGTGATGATATATGTTCGCTAGGTCATGAATGATTTAGATCAGTTGCACGGGGGTCTCGCACGCAGGCCCGCGGCAATGCCGAATGATGCTCCACAGGCCCCAGGGTTTGAAGCATTGATGTATTCTTAGTTAATCGAGTCTGTATTTTGCTTTCAAGTCATTTTTTGTAATTTACTTTTCAAGAAAAGAAAAACAAATAATCTAGTATCTTTTGTAACCGCAGTTATTATTTAATGAAAAATTGAAAATTCCCAAAAAATTGTTTCTTACTTTTGCATTTATTTGCAAGAACTACGCTTGGTCTGATTCATGCGGGGCCATGATACGTAGGCAATCTACATAAAATTCGACCGTAATCTTGAGAAAAAGAGAAAAAGAGAAATACGAGGGAAATAAATAAAAGGAAAAAAAACAAGAGAGTAAAGAAACGCAAAAGAAGAAAATAAGGCATTGAGAGAAAAAAATCATGGCCAAAGAAAAGAGAAAGCAGAAAATGAAAATGGAGAAGCAGGAAAAGAAAATGAGAGAAAACAAAACAAAAAGAGAAAGAAAAGAGAAAAGGAATAAGAAGAAAAGTCGGGATGACTTATGCAACCACAGCAAACATGTAGATATCCATTTAATTATATAGGTGCATCACACTCCAATGTGTGGTTACCTATCTGTTATTTGTTTCATACTAACCGTTGTTACTGTCATTTCCAGCTGAGTATTTTAGAAACCGTGGTTGGTTTGTGGTAAACTGGCCTCTCATCGATACTTCACCAGATACAAAGGAAAAACAGAGATGTCATCTGAAATGACCCTGCCTACAATCCCCATACCCGAAGACAGCCCAATGTCTAGGATCTCGGCCTCTGAATCCTACAGCTGAAGAAAATCGGGTCCTGCGCCTGTGATTGATGGAAATGTGGGATGCTTGGAACAATGGGAAGGAACCCCCAAGCACTATCCCTGGATTCCCGGAGTTGTTCCCTAGATCTGGAGGTGCTACCACGGTCCTTATCAGCCGCCCAAATATTCCTCTAGGGCAACCTACCGTGACTGCTAACTTTTTCGAAACACCCTCTGAGGATCATCCCCAAGTGTTCCCATATGGGATTGCTCCCAACATCTTTACAGCTCCACCATCCTCTGCAACCACCCAACCATCGCTACCAAAACAAGTATTTGACCCTTCGGTCTTCACATTTCAGAATCCAATTTTTTAGGCTGACCCTCCTTACTATCCTCAATATACCTACTCCTGGCCACCATATGAGCTCACACCAGGGCAGGACAAAACCCCTAAAACCCCGGAGCAGGATGAAATGACAAAAAGAACGAGGAGTTTAGAGAAGAGTCTGAAAAATATGCAGGGCTTAAGCGGGAAAAAGAGTGTTTCTTATAATGATCTATGCATATTCCCTCACGTGCACCTGCCTATGGGATTCAAAAAGCCAAAGTTCGAAAAGTATGATGGACATGGCGATCCAATTGCTCACCTCAAAAAGTATTGTAATCAGTTGCGCGGGGCTGGCGGAAAAGAAGAGTTATTGATGGCTTACTTTGGAGAAAGCTTGGTGGGCATAGCTTCAGAGTGGTATATGGATCAGGATGTCTCGTGTTGGCATATATGGGATGATCTGGCACGAGATTTTGTCCGACAATTTCAGTACAATATAGACATTGCGCTAGACAGGAACTCCTTGGCGAATCTAAAGAAAAAGCCCTCGGAGAGTTTTCGCGAATATACAATTAAATGGCATGAACAGGCGTCAAGGGTGAAGCCTCCAATGGATGAGGTTGAGATGGTCACTGTCTTCCTACAGGCTCAGGAAGCAGATTATTTTCAAAACATGATATCCGCTAAGGGTAAGCCTTTTGCATAGGCAATTAAAATCGGTGAAATGGTGGAGAATGGACTGAAAACAGGCAGAATTTTGAGCCAATCAGCTATTAGAGCAACCTCCCAAGCCATCCAAAGCAGGTCTAGAGGAATGGCAAAGGGTAGGACGAAAGAGGAAACGTCCATGGCAGCTTCGGGTGCGAGAAGACACTGCGCTCCTAGACCCATATTTTCGGAAAGAACCCCTCAGCATTATTACCCTCATCAAGAAATTTCCTATGCTCCACAAATATATGCGGTCATGAATGCTCAACCCTTTGCCCGACCGCAGCCACATGCCAACAGAAATCAAACTTCCTTCCCAAGAAATCAGCCTCCCCACTAGAACCACTATAATCCCCGACCTCCGCAGAATAACTTCTGTCCTCGAGAACCACCCGGGAGACCAAACTTTACCCTAATTGGCGAATATTACTCTAGTTTATTCCCAAAACTTGTCCAAATGGGTCTACTGCAGCCGGTCCCTCAGAACAGACAAAACCCGGCATCGCCTACCTACAGAGCTGGTGTCAGATGTGCATACCATTCAGGGGCAAAAGGCCATCATACAAATGATTGTTGGGCTCTAAAACAAACGGTGGAGAACTTAATAGAGCAAGGGAAAATTGTGTTGAAGAATGAGGATGTCCCAAATGTGACTAATAATCCGCTGCCCGCTCACAACAACGGGCCAGTTATCGGGATGATTTGTGAAGATAGGGAGTTTGATCCAGCCTTAAAATTTATAATTGCTATTGCTGATGCGGAAAGAAAGCCAAAGGTGGCCCCGAAGCAAGAGAAGAGCTAAATCACCAAGACAGAACCAGAAAAGAAAACTGATTTGAAAAAAGGAACACAAATGTACGGAACCACACAAGCCTATGTGGTGCGGGGGACAGTCAAGCCACCTCGACTGAGTGAGCCAGTGGTTACTGGATGCGTACCACAGAAGCCCAGGACAAGCCCTGCTGCGGTATCATGGATTTATCATCAGACAGTGGTAACATACGAGGGTAAAGAGATCTTGGGAGGGCTGCTAGACAATTTCCCTGTTAAGGTAAACAATGCCACCAGAAGCCATTTCCCGCCTAAGGAGCATGTGAGGGCTGAGGAAGCAGAAGTGGGAAAAATGAAAAGGACCGATTATACGATGCCACATATATATGAGACCTTCGTCAAGCCTAAGTATAATGAAGATGAAGACGATGAGGTTTTCACAGCTGAAGAAAGTGAGGAAATAGGTGGAGCTATGAGACAACTGCTTTATGAAGCCAACATGGTTCAACCAGGAGAGGGCACTAGCACCGCTGAGGTATTGTACATGGGACCAAGCACCAAGCTCCAAAATTGGAAGGCTACGCCATTCCCGATCAGGCGGGAGTCCCGGTAGACTAGCCCTGTCACTTTTTCTACATCCCGAGTTATTTCAGGGTGTAACTCGGATGTTTCTTTTAGTTTCTTGTCTTTAAATTCCCGGATGTGAACCTTGTTATCTTCAAAATTCCAAGAAATGAAATCAATATTTCATCGTTCATTTTTCTTTATTCTTTCTGATTTTGCTATTTTTTCTCCTTCATTTCTTCTCTTTAGCTCTAATAATGCAGCTTTAAATAACATGACATGCTTGCGGACTTCATGCCCAGACTCAAACACGCTGTCTAACGGTGAAATAATGAATCAAGAACTGGAATATGATGAAGAAGGTAACCTTGAGGAAATAAAACAAAGAATTGGAACAATTGAAGGAAAATTGGTTCGTGAATTGGAAAGGTCCATACATTACAACAAAAGAGGGTGATGTACTCAGGGCACATCCGGGCATTTGTACCAACAAAGAATGGCCCGCGCTTACAACAACAAGGTGTGTCCCAGGAATTTTGAAATGGGACAACTCGTGTTAAGAATCATTCTCCCTCATTATTAGGAAGAAAAAGGAAAACTCGCTCTTAATTGGAAGAGTCTATACATCATCTGGAAAATATTGCCAAAAGGAGCAGTGTATTTAGGAGACATTGAAGGAAATGATCCTGAAACAGCAGTCAATTCAGATGCAGTCAAAAGGTACTATGTCTAGACATCTCGTGGTGAATGGCTTTTGTGTAATTGAGATGACGAAGGCTTTCCTTCCCGCTACCCCAAACACTATCAATCCTTCGTAAACCCTTTGAGCCGGTTACTCTTCTTTGGCTACCCTCTTTGGAACCCGAAAGTACAAAAAGGAAAAGAAAGGAAAAAGAAAAGAAAAAGAAAATAAAAAGAAAAAGAAGAAAAAAAAAGAGAAAAAGAAAAAATAAAAGAGAAGAAAAACAAAAACAAAAACAAAAAAGACAAGAACAAAAATTATTGGCCTGAACTACATTTGACTTGATTCCGAAAGGATACTTAGGCAGCCTCTCCCTGAGGTTCAGTCACACCAAACCAAAAATCCCAGTACCCCCAAAAATTGAAACTGGGGCAGATGATATGATGTTTCGGCTATGAATCCGCCAAAATGGTTCCAAAGTTGTAGTTCCGCCCAAAATCCTTCTTACCCCAAAAACCTTGTCCAAGTCCTTCCGATCAATTGGCAAAAGCAGGGAAGTAAAAAACATCATTGTTGGAATCTGATACAATTCAAACTGAGAGAAGTAAAATGAGAGAGTCTTATCGGTGAAAACCTTCGGGCACCATAAGGTGACGGTGAGTAGAGAAAATGAAAATGAGAGAGTCCGCTTAGTAAAAACTCATAAAGAGCACTATCGGGCGACGGTAAGAAGAGAAATGAGAGAGGTCGATTGGCGAAAACCCGCAAAGGGCGCTGTCGGCCGAAAAGAAGACATCTCATCACTAAAAGAGTCTTGGCAAGGTTCCCTGGTTTTGAAATACGGATCAATGGATTCATGAGAATCTAGAAAGTTTGTGTGGGTCAGGCGTCCAGTCCAAGAAGCATGTCATGTTCATTTGAAGCCAGCATGCACACCCCAGATAAGTCCTTCTTTTCCCCCGAAAGGGACGCTTCTCTTTAAACTCATTCGCTTGCCTTTTGTATATTTCTTCCTTGAATCCCTTTTGGTTTAACACTGATTCCAGAATTACTACAAAGAAAGGTGGCAGGACTAGTTCTATAGGGCTCCGCCTGGCAAAAGTCTGAGAAAATTCCCAGCCTCAGCGAGTGCATCAGTCCAATCCCGATTGACCATGGTGATTGATGCTTTCAAAGTAAAAACATTTGAAAAGAAAGAAAATCAAAGGCAAAGGTCCCTAAGGCAGAATAAAGTGAAAAGGCCAGAGCCCACACGGG
Source organism: Nicotiana glauca (assembly GCA_026770625.1). Classification (NCBI taxonomy): domain Eukaryota; kingdom Viridiplantae; phylum Streptophyta; class Magnoliopsida; order Solanales; family Solanaceae; genus Nicotiana; species Nicotiana glauca. The sequence goes on from MU789147.1 coordinate 60,453, forward strand.
CGAAGTCATAATGAAATCCTGAAAGCTGAACCCGGTCAGTCTGAAAAGAGATTCACCCTCAAAGCCAACAAGCAGTGAAGGTTCTCAACGAAAAGGGGGCCGGGATCAAGCAATTGGGATGATCAAGGCCACAAAACCAACCGCTGTCTCAAACTAATAAACCGTTCTTTGTTGAAAACAGGTTCCATTCAAAGCAATCATGCAAGAAGCAGGTGCATCCCGAAAAGAAATGAAATGCGCAAGCGTTGAAACAGCTTTGCAGCAGGAAAACGACCACAAAGGGAAGTTTCCCGAAATTCTTTCACGCATTTCGCTAACTGAAAAGATAAAATAAAAAGAAAAAGAAAAAAAGGAAAAAAAGAAGAAGAAGAAAATAAATGAAAATGAAAACCCCAAAAGAAAAACAAATCATAGTAGCCTGGGGCTTTTTCTTTTCAAATCCCGATCAAAAAACTGTGGAGCTTTTCTTTCCAAATCCCTGCCAAAAAACCGAGGATCTCCCGGCCAAAAATCCGTGGATCTTTTTTCCAAATCCCGGCCAAAAAATCGAGGATCTCCCGGCCAAAAAACCATAGAGCCTTTTTCCAAATCCCGGCCAAAAAACCCAGGATCTCCCGGCCAAAAAACCGTGGAACCTTTTTCTTTCCAAATCCCGGCCAAAAAACTCAGGATCTCCCGGCCAAAAAACCGTGGAGCTTTTTCTTTCCAAATCCCGGCCAAAAAATCGAGGATCTCCCGGCCAAAAAAAAAACCGTGGAGCTTTTTTTTTTCTTTCCAAATCCCAGCCAAAAAACCGAGGATATCCCGGCCAAAAAAAATCGTGAAGCTTTTTTCTTTCCAAATTCCGGCCAAAAAATCGAGGATCTTCCAGCCAAAAAATCGTGGAGCTTTTTTATTTCCAAATCCTGGCCAAAAAACCGAGGATCTCCTGGCCGAAAAACCGTGGAGCTTTTTTTCTTTCCAAATCCCGGCCAAAAAGCCGAGGATCTCCCGGCCAAAAATTGTGGAGCTTTTTCTTTCCAAATCCCGGACAAAATCGAGGATCTCCCTACACAGTCCTGATTTGATCGCTTAGATGTGTGTCACAACTAATTCACGAAATTTTCCTAGTAAAAACTAGGGCAGAAAAATTTCGTTCGTTTGTATGTTTTGGTATCTTACGCAGTTCGATCTCAAGACGCAGGGTGCAAGATGACCGTTGAAATGATTCTTAATCCAGAATCAAGAAAAGAAGAAAAGAACAAAAAGAAATGAACTCAAATGCGAAGCAAGCAAGGGCGCGGATGGCTCAAAATCTGATTGAATCACAAGCTCCGCTAATCCTGTCTTGACCCAATGCTGCATGAAGAAGTAAACACCTACAACTTACGAGCATCAATATTCAGATCGGAGTCCATAGCAAAATTAGCCAAGACTCAATATCAAGTTTCAAGAGAATTATATATAGGAATCTTGTAACTCATAGTTGTTAGGCATAGCTAGCTTAGCTTTGATTTTCCGTTTGGTGTAATAAGGAGGTCAGCAAGCAGTAGCAGCAGCAACAGCAGTGAAATTCACAGCTCTTGGTAGTCCTAGCTACCAAACCTTCTAGAACTACACTGACCTAATTCCTTTGTAGCCAAGGATATGTAGGCAACCTTTGAAGCAAGGTTCGGTCAGACGATTTCAAAAATGCTTCTCATGGAGTTCTGAGCGGGCAAAAATCCTTCATGGTGCTCATTTATCTTTGCTCGAAAACCCTTCGTGTCTTCAAGCAAAGAGGGGCAGTTGTGAGCACGTGATTTTTGTCACGCTTAATTTACTCCTATAGTTTCTTTAGAATTAGAATTTTTCTTTTATGATTTGAATTTTTAGGAATTAATTGCATGATTTTATGTCTTGTTTGCATTTTTGTGTGCATTGCTAGTTGCTATAATTCATAAAAAGTACAAAAATATTACACTTGCATTTAGAATGCGATTTTTATATTTTTGTCAAGTAGTATTACTAAAACAAGAGAAAAATACCAAAAATAGTCCTTTTACATTTTTAAATTCCACATTTTACATTTTTTAGTTTAGTTTTCTTTCAAATTAGGAATTAGTTCATTTTGGAAATTAATTAGTATAATTTTAGATTCTTGATTTGGGTCTTGCATAATAAAATCAGAAAATACTAACAAAATAATAATAACAAGAAAAATACAAAACAATTAAATAAAAAGGAAAAGAAAAGAAAAGAAAATTAATAAAAAGAGAGTGAATAATTGAATCAGGCCATAAAATTGGGCCAAGTTGGTTTGGCCCAAACGATTTCCCCCCTCAGCCCTTCCTAGTATCCGTTTCCCAAGCCCAGTCTATTAAAAAATCCGGCCTGCCCCCCTCAGTAAAATGAAACGATGCCGTTTGGCGTCGTTTGATCTGGGCCGCTCATCTCTATCATCCAACGGCCCCCATTGACCCTCCCATTTAAATAAAAGTGTAATAATACACGTACAATATCAAAGACCAAACCCTCCATCCTCGTACCCCACCCGACCTCCGACCGCCGGTGTATAACCACCGTATCCCCGCCGTGCTTCCGGCGTAACCCACCGGCCGAAAATTGCCGCCGCCACTGGCAAAGCCCCAAATCCTCCAAAAATTTCACCGCACACTCTCCTTTTCCTCCTCTTTCCAACCCCTACCTCAAATCATAACCGATTTGCTTGAATATTGGATCGAAATTTCGGTCAAAACACAAACTCATCCAAATCTGACCAAATTAACACCAAATCATCTTCTCCATTCCCTAATCCCTAATCTCCAACAAGGTTCCCTCGAATCTCACTAGTTTCCCTCGAATTTCAGATCGAAATCCAGCCAAGAACCCTAATTCTTCAAAGTCAAGATTTCTGTAATTTGGCGCTACGACTGCTTTTAATCGTGTGTTTTCTTATTGAAAAAATATGATTAAAGACAGTTTTGGTCCAAATGGCTCGAAATGTGACCTGATTCGAGTCTGGGCCAAAATGAAAGGTACCTCGTCTTTCATTTTATTTTCTTCTTTGTTCTTGTTCCTCCATGCCCGTTTTGTTGCTATGTTTTGTGTTTGTTTTATTTTTGTCCTTATGTTCTAAAATTTCTTGATCACTGTGGGTTAATTTTGGTTTAAGTCTCGTTGTCGATTGTTAAATCTCAGTAAATTTGATGTTGATGTATTAAGTTTCTGTTCGATTTAATCCTTAATTGCTTCTGAATTATAGTAATGCTGATAATTGATCTTGATGGATTCAAATCGAAATGTAGTTAGATTTTACTGTAGTTTTATTTTATTATTCAAGTAAATGTTTGTCCATTCTGATAAACAGTGTGTTATTTGGCTTATACACATGTAGATTAGCTTTGCCATCTGATTTGTTTCCTTTTAATTTCTGGTTTAATTGTGTTTCAAATTTGTTTTGGGTGTTGTTTGATTTTTGTATGATTGAATTAACATTTCTGCTAGTTTATTTAGTTTAGTTTAATTGTTTTTCAATTTAGTGTTCACTTTAAAATTAATTAGGCTTGTTGATTGGTTATAGCTGATTTAGATTCACTAGGATTAACTATAGTTAGTTTTTAACTCAAGTAAAGGGCTTGTTGGGGTTAGTAATTTCAGGTGGCAAGTAAGGGTAGTTTAGGCATCTAAAAGGGCTGTTTTGTTAAGAATAGTAATTTCAAAATCAAAATAAGGGTAGTATAGGTATTCTATAGGTAGAAGAACACCCTAGGGTCTTCTAGAAGGGGGCCTTAGTGTAAGTTTCTGCACTCTAAAAGCAGTAACTTGGAAACAAGTCAAAAATAGAAGGTCTAATAGATGAAATCTGAAATTAAAAGAAGGAAAAAAATGTGAGTGCCATCTAGAACATTCTACCCCATTTGTTGCCTATAAAAGGCAACCCCAATGCCTTCATTTACAAGTTTGGGAGAGGCCCCCCTAAAATTCCCAATGCTTTTAGCCCCCTAAAACTCCCCCCAAAATCTCCCCAAGCTCCCTAGGTATGAAATTCAAATTTCAGATCTGAAATCCTTTTAGATCTTAGCTTTACTTCAAAAGCAAAACAAAAGAAAAAGCAGTAAACTCCAGAAAACTTTAAAAAAAATGGTTCCATTGAAGGTCCCTTGAGATCAAGCTCAAATTTCAACTTTAGATCTTAGTTTTTCTGCAGAAAATCCAAAAACAAACACAAAAATCTAGTAAAAATCTAAAAACACTGTTACATTGCCTTGTTTGAAGTTAGATTCGAGTTCTAGTTCAAATTTTGCATAAGTTTGAGGTCAACGGGTGCGTTCTGGGTTGTTTCTACTTGCTGAAGTTCAGAAACTGTCCTGGGTGTAATTTCGAGTGACTTTGGGTTTGATCAAGCCTATTTTGGTCATTTTGTGGTGTTATTCTTCTGCTAGTTCAATACTAGACTATGTGATGCTGTTTTAAAGCCAAAATCTGTCTTGAGTTGCTGAATCCTACTGCTGATTGCTACTGCTTATTGCTTCAATTGCTTGTTGACTTTTCCTTCCTGTTTTGCCTCAAATTCCAGGTATTTGTTTCAGCCTCAAATGACATATGAATGTGAATTCGATGTATAATCAAATTGAAAGAGGAATTGAAGTGCAAGCTGTACTTTAATTTTGTTTGAATGCAATTCACTTTTGTACATTGATAGGACTGTGGGACTGTATTCTAGTCTAAGGGTTGAATGTTATAGAATCTTATATATGCCCTATTGAACAGTGTTAGGCTCAATGTGTGTTAGGCTTGTTATGATATTTGATGGTCAAATTTAAAACATGTACTGGCTTGATTTAAAACCTGGAAACAGTATGTATATCCATTATTAGAGCATTGAAGGCCTCACTTGAATTTATAGGTCTCATTTGTTGCATGTTGCTTAAAATCAGAAAAGACACTAGTAATTACTCCTGAAGTATCAGTCCATGATTTAGATGATTTTTTTTAGAATGCAAGCTGTTAGATTTCCAGGTTATTAGCATAATTGTACAGGATTGCCTAATCTGAAAATCACTGAATCTCCGACTACAATAACTGCCCATCCGGTAAAAGAGTTTAATAGGCCAAATTGAAATTAATATTGCATTCAGATTAATTCACGAAGCAATTAAACATCCTGTGTCTTGTGAGACTTGGGCTTAGTCATGTGATAAAATCCCAATTACGATGGCTTCATGTACTGGAGCATAATTCTACAAATCCAACTCACTCTCAATTTGTTCCACTGAATAGGCCCACTATTTGATAGACTCTCATTTAAATCCTACCAAAATTTACCATTTTAGAATTGACTTAGAGGCCCTACTTCATAATTCAATATAATATAAGTTTGGGCTTTCGAGTTAGGTAGTGAGTTCAAATTAAAAGGCTTCCCCACTTGTTTGAACCCGAACTTGAACTTGAAGCCCATGTTTTAAATATTAATTAGCCAAGGTTTTTCTTTATTATTAGAGACAACTAAAATAGTAAATCATAGTTACTTTAGGACTTGCCTTTTAAATAAAAATGAGATGAGCCTCGCCAAACAAAACCCATGTATTGCAGGGCCCTCGTCAATTATCTATATAAAAATACTTAGAATTTGGGGCGTGCCGTTTAGCAAATTTCACGGTCTCCCACAAAGATAACAACCCGTTAGTCGCTTTAGGCATGCTTTTAATAATCTTACCTTCTTAAATACGGGTGTGCATTTCATGCGACCCAAATCCGAATTCAAAAATATTGAATAAGAATGTGTTGAGGATCCGGGTGCATTTTATGTGACATTATCCGAAAACACATGTTTAAACGACGTTCATTTTCGTAAAAATAATTAAAAGCGGTAAATAATTATAAAATTGCACTGTAGGTTGGAGCATGTATAAAAATTAGATTTTTAGCCATTTATAATAATTTAAGCGACCGTGCTAGAACCACGGGATCTGGGGGTGCCTAACACCTTCCCTCGGATCAACAGAATTTCTGGTTCGCAGACTCCAATTGGGAAGTCAAAATTTTCCTCGATTTGGGATTCAAGTTAAACCGGTGACTTGGGACACCAAAGCCAATCCTATCCTAAGTGGCGACTCTAAAAAAAAGAAAAAATAATAAATAAATAATCTCATTTCGAATAATGTCACTTTAAATGGAAAAAACCCCTTATACATTTATCCTTCGGGGTAGGTGTATAAAAAATGAGGTGTGATAATAAGAGAGTTACCTCCTTTCCTGTCCATACCTCCTCAGGAATTTCAAAATTCAGCGGTACAGAGGGTCCCCTATTTATAAGGTAAGTTGCCGTGTTAATAGCCTCGGCCCAAAAATACTTCGGCAATCCGGAATGTATTCTCATACTTCTCGCTCGTTCATTCAGGGTTCTATTCATCCTCTCAGCAACGCCATTTTGTCCCGGTGTTCTAGGAACTGTCTTGATCATTCTTATCCCATTCTTCGAGCAAAATGCTTTGAACTCTTGGCTATCATACTCTCCTCTATTGTCGGACTTTAGACATTTTAACTTTAGACTTGTTTGATTTTCAACTTCAGCTTTCCATCTTTTAAAGCACCAAACACATCAGATTTATTTTTCAGAAAATAAACCCATACCTTTCTTGTGGAATCATCAATGAAGGTGACATAATAGCGTGAGCCTCCTAGAAAAGTTACAGGAGCTGGTCCCCACACATCTGTATGCACTAGTTGCAGCTTCTCTTTCTTTGGCGTCCTTCCCACCTTTGAGAAACTAACTCTCTTTTGTTTCTCGTAAATGCAATCTTCGCACAAACCTAATTCAACATGTTTTAGGTTTGACAACTTTTCTTTGGATGCCAAAAGCTTCATTCCCTTCTCACTCATATGCCCGAGCCTCCGGTGCCACAATGTTGTATCACAACCATGACCAACTGTTGCTATAGTATCTCTTTCTATTGCAGTTGCATACAGTGTTCCCCTTTTGAATCCTCGTGCTACAACAAAATTCTCTTTGGTTATCTTCCACGATCCGTTGTCTAATGTTTTTGTATATCCTTCACGTCAATCTAACCCATAGATATCAAATTTTTCTTAAGGCCAGGAATATGTCGTACATTTTGCAATTTCCATAGCGTGCCTTGTGAAGTCTTTATATGAACTTCACCTTTTCCGTCAATGTCAAGAGGTTCGCCGTCTGCTAGATAAACTTTCCCAAATTTTCCAGCAATATAATTATGCAATAATTCTTTGCATGATGTAGAGTGAAAGGATGCACCTGAGTCCAGAATCCAAGATTCGGCTGGACTGTCTGCACAACAAATTAGTGCATCACCGACTTGTTCAGCAATTACATTTGCTAAATTTTCTTCCTTCTTTTTCTTTGGTTCTCTACACTGGCTACTATAGTGACCCTTTTTATCGCAATTCCAACAAGTAATGTCCTTGCGATTTTTGGATTGTACGCTTCTCCTTGACTTTGATCTGCCACGACCATGACTCTATCCTCTTTGGTTGATTCTCCCCCTACTTTCGGTAATAAAAGCAGATCCTGGGGAATCACTTGATTCTCTTTGGCAAATATATTCGCTTAGAACCAAGTCTCTAATATCACTCAATTTGAGTTTGGTAATTCCTGATGAACTGCTAATTGCAGTTACTGTCGCAGACCAACTCTCCGGTAGAGATGATAGTAGAATCATGTCACGCCCCAAACTCGGCGGACATGACCGGTGCTCGACTGGGTATCCCCAGTCAAGCGGACCTGGGTGCCTCTCCTAACCCATGAGCCACCCCTTGTTTTCCTTATTCGGTATTCCAAGAACTAGCCATATAATTAATTTTAGATCACCCTTTTTCAAAACATACATACATAATAATTAGTGAAATTACCAATTCGTTGTCCAACAAAAGAAACATGAATATACATAGCTTCTAACCCACATCCACTGTCTA